>JAHWFP010071687.1:38570-76176 GCA_023313725.1 Lithobius niger
GACTGGCCTTATTTGCACTTTCACCAAACGTTCCTAAGTTACCTTAACATTTAAGCTGAGTACGTTGTGAATATCACACATTAGATCAGAGGAAGGACACGCGGCTTGGATTTTCAGTTCCTAATTTTACGTCATCCGCAAACTGTGTTCCAAATGGCTGAGAATTTGGCATATCAAGGTCATTAACCTAGCACAAAAATAGAACGGGGCTGAGCACCGACTCCTCGGGGACGCCGCTAGGGACTCTGGTATTTGTTCGTGTTTATTGGTGTAATTTTTGAGTTTTTGCCAATGTTTTTAATATTTAGATATTTATTACACTTAATAATGGCCCTAATTGTGGGGTTGAATTGTATTTATGTGAACTTTTCGGCTGATTTTTAGATTACTATTAATGAAAAGCTGTTTATAGAATTGTTCTTTGACTCTAACGAAACTCAATAAGAATCAGTTGGTAGTAAAAAGATTCTCTATGAAATATCTATGTTGGCTTACCTAGGCTACCTAACCGCAGGAAATCGTTAACTTTAGGAAAAAATGATAATCGGAATTAAAAAAAAAACATTCCGCTGAGATGTAATTTTTACTGCTAAAAATATTTCAGTTTTGCAGCGCGTTTAGACCAAACTCTGGGCACTAATTGCGTGGAAAGTATACGCCCATTAACTACACCAATTTTTTAACTGGTTAACATTTGTCATTATGGTGTCCGCAGCCTATCTTGAGTTCGCCCCACAATGAACACAGATAATTGTTTGTATGATTTTGGTAGCAGAGTGCCTTGCTGACATCCGAAATAGTTACAAAAACAATGGTGGCCGCCGATTAAAGCAACCCTTTCCAGGAAGACGTAGCCGATCATAAAATACCTGCAGGCCTCAAGATACGCTGCGCACACTTGAGCGGTAAATCTCACCCCATTCTCGTTGTTTATGTATCTAATTCATGCGATTGAATAAAATATGCAATAAAATTACCTCATGACTTACGATGTACAGAAATTCGTCAACAAATAACCGAGACATATTCCATAAGGTTGCTGAACTCATGTTGGTTTCCTTCAATAACTGATACACAGTATCGTATGAGGTACTTATGTCTTTAGATTTGAGTGCTGGCTGCCATACACTTGGATACCGGTAGAACAAGTCTCCTGGGCAGAAAGTCATACAAGGAGATGAGAGCGAAAGATTTTCTGCGTATTTCACGGTTACAGCAATCGAATTGAAGAGGTACTGTTCCAAACGTTGACAACACTGCATGGTAAATCCAACGAAGCATAGCAAGTACACGGCAATTCGAAAGAATTTCCTGAAAGAAAACTGTCCATCGCTTGGCGAGCAAACTGCTGTTTTGTCACCAGTACGTTTCGCTAATCCTTTTTGCCGTACTGGTTTTGGCTTATTTTTTGGCTTATTATTGGCGCGGAAACATCCTCTATTTAGCTGAAAATTAAAGGGGAATAACAGCATTGAATAGTGACGTATCTCAGTTCTTGGCTATTCTGAAAACCGCCAATATATTTTTTTTTTAATATTTTAAATAAACTCTTAAGCTTTAGTTCATTTTAACTGAAACTGTAGAGTAGAAGTTGTTTATTGTACAACACAAAAGTAGGTCCTACCTTCATAGTGATCCTTTTCATAGATATAAGCTGTCAAAGACCTGTATAGTTAGAATCATGCCTAAAACAAAAACAAAATTAAACCGAAACTGAAATTCACTGAAATGAATAAATTAACTAACGAAATACATATTTGTTGAGAGACTGCAGTACGTACGTTGACTGACAGGGATCCACAATAACATTTCGGAATGGTGTTAAAGACCCCAAGCCCTTCGTCTTCCATCCGATTTTGGGGTGGTAACCTGATTATTTTTTATTTTAATATATTATTTTATTATAAAAGAATGTTGGAAGTTCCTTCGCCATTACGTGCGTTTTAATTCTGAATTGTTTATTTTTAGGTGGTGACAATTCCCATTTTGAGGATGTTTTTGTTTGTAGTACTTATCGTAACCATACTTTGTATTATATAACGATGCTTTTAACCGTCTCATTTGTTCATCTTCCATTTATTTTTTACTTGGGTCAATCCTACAGCTCCTGTGTCCAACACGATTGGCGATGCCATTGGGGGCCTTACAGTCCTTGGCAGGTCTAACCTTGGTGGTCAGGCATTCGTGTCCCCATACCTCATCCCCCTAACCTTCCGTTGAACAAATTTGTATCTTTATAATTATGAGATTGTCTTCTGTTTTTAAATTGGGCTGGCTGTTAGTGATTCTAGGGTCCTTGCCTGACCTGTTGCTATTGTGACAAATTGTAATTTTTATTCTTATTATTATTATAATTATAATTATTATACGACCGCGAAAAAAATTATTTGCTTCTCGTGCCTCTTGCTGGTGACCCAAAAATCTGCTGGTCAAAAATTTTTATTGTAATTTTGGGACGAACGTATTATTGTGTTGCGTATCGAGCAATTTAGAGCGATGAAATAACAAGATGAATAATTAAATTGTTTGGCCAACTTTTGTTTTTTGCATTTCCACAGTACCGGCATTTACATTCTAATGCAAATTTTTCGTTCCTTGAAATAGGAAAAACTTTATTTTTGAAAAGAAAAATGCCACAAAAAGAACTTTTGAATTAAAAAATAAAAACAAAAATAAAAAGCCTGGTCATCAAATCACTTTTTTTAATTAAAAAAAATGCCCGAGAAGTAAAGAATGGCCTAAACACAGAAATTTTTCTTTTAATTGCAAAGCTTTCTCAGTAGCTGTTCAGCACGAAATTGTTGTCATTCGAGGAAAAATAAGTTTCGAGCGGAGCAGCTATTCAGAAAGCATTGCAAATGGTGCAAAATTATTCATATTTATGCTGTTACTAGCTGAAGCCCGTGCTTCCTCACGGTTGGTGTTGAATGCACCGTTTCCAACAATACTTAGGTATGGTAGCTCGTGTGTATGTCCATGTTCAATCAAATTAGGTTTCTCAAAATTGTTGGACACACTGGCTAATAAATGCTGATTTTCGTTCGCTTCGCTCACTCAATCAGCGCGTCATATGGCTCAAATCATCCACCGCACCTTTAATATCCCCTCCACCTTTCTATGAACAGTTCGATTATATTCTTCCATGTTCATGTTCGTGGAAATATCACCCATTGTGCTTCTCTAACCCCCCCTCCCCCCACGGCTAATGATCCCCCCCCATTTCTAATGATCGCTTCTATCATATTCTTCCGGCATGCTCATGTTCATGCTGGCGGAAAATGAGGCTCAAGGCGGTCTCGAAGCATACTGTCCTGAAAAGCTTCCCCCAATGCTTCCCTCCTACCAGATCCGCGGTGCCGTTTATTACTTAACTTTTAACGTAGTGCTTTAAAGTAGTGATCTTGATTTCTACGATTTTATTATGTCGATTGTGGGTGCTAGACTGCTAGCACAAATCGACGTACTGCAATTTGTTAATCATTCCAGTCGACAGGAGAAGATACTGAAATACACTTTACCAAAGGAATACTCACTCGACTTTCACAATATCAGACGAAAGGCTTTGAGAGAGCAATAAAAACTATACGCTCAAACAAATTTGTTAAGCACTGCTAGGCTCTTGTAGCGATATGTGACTTATTTGTCACAGACGTTTGCCAATCAAGCTTTTCTTAGCAACCTCGCTTAGTTTTTCTTTTGTTGTTTAATGGAGCCGTGCTGTTCGCATGTATCTTTCTGGATGGTTAGCGGACACGGCCTAGGCCTTAATGGCTGCTTTCAGTAACGTGGTAACAATCGACCCCTTTTAGAATTCCTGCACTGAAGCATCTAGCATTAACAACCACTTTGGTATTGAAGAATTATTCGCTATCACCTCGCTGACAATATTTTGGAGACGCACGCACCCTAATTACTTCAATCGACTAGCCACTTTTGAGTCGACCGGAAGGAGGTGCTGGAAAAATACATGCTCGATAAAAATAATCGACCACCACCACCCTGCATGCTAAAACGTTTATAATGATGGAAAGACGGTACCTTACCAACGATTCCTTTTAAACTTTTTTTTTGTTTTGTTTTCTTGATAGAATCTTGGAGGAAACCAGACTAAGGAATATTACTTACGTCGACCATAATTCACGATACAAATAAAAGTCCCCACAAACTGGTTCAACTACGAATGAATTCGTAAACTTGGAGAGTTTTACAATAATTATTATGAGTAGTTAATACAAAAATTGAACAAATAAAACAAACGATGTGGAAATTGTTTAACCAAATCTTTATCAATAATTTCGCCTCGTCCAATTTACGAGGTAGTATATCGTCCCACCGGATTCACCAATAGTAATGCCACATGATCATTGTTTCATATCATCATTGTTTCGTAATCGCGAGTTGAATTCTGAACTAACAAAAACACTGAGCGTTTGTGCAAGGCGTTTTGGTAATTATGTAGAAAAACTACTTTTCCAGCTATGGACTTAATTCACCAACCTGCCGAATCCTTTAGTCGTTATGGTTCTGAAAATCATAACGAAAACGTGCGCAAATGCTTATTTAATAAAACATTATTAAAACATGTTAAAACGCTACTGCTAGCCAGAGTACGGGAGGAGAGTGCAACAAGAAAACCTGATTTCGACCAGAACATAAGTAAACGGAAATTATCTCTGGCTGAACAAGTTAATTGGTTTCGGTTTCTGATGTTATATGTTTAGCCACAGCCAGTGCGGCAGCACGAGCGAGGCACGTAATTTGGGGAAAAAAAACTACCCGTCATTAAAAAAAAACAATATATACACCACAAATGCAATTAAATTATCTAAAGAAGGGATCTAGGATATATGAAACGCAACATATAACGCTCTGCCAACGTTGTCACCTGCTTGCAATAGATTTTTAAAAATTCGTACTAGGGTGATGTAGTATATTTCGGTTTTGCAGAACTGTCAGTAAAGTAGTAATTACATAGAAGCCGAAGACCAAGCAGTTGTCACCCAGTACTTAGTCCGAGATGAATAAGTTGTGGAGTTAGTAAGGGAGGTAACATCACTCAAATTATTGATGTTGAAGATGATCCAATCTTCCTGCTAGTAAAAATGGAAGACTGGATTCAAAGGCTGCAATACAACCAAAGCCTACATACTAAAATACCGACAAAACACCGGCAGATGTCCCATGTGCCTGCAAACAGTTGCTGGATTTTAGCTTGTATGCTCTTATCTCAGTATCTGGTTACTGACTGTGTGTTGTTCCCTGTGCTCATTTTCCCAGGGATTACTTAAATCAAGCTGCTCTCACCATCAGAGATCTCTAGACAGACTGCTTCGCCCTTCTTTGGGCTCGTCAGGGATCCCTGGGAATTAACAGGCTCAAAACCGGACTAGCTTCAGCAAACAGGACTAAACAGCAGAAACTATATGTGGGACTCCATTCTAATGAATGTTATTTCGCCCTTGTTTGGACTCGTCAGTAGAAAATACTTTGTGGATGAGAGCATAGGCACCTATCTGGTTGTAAATTAACATGCTCAAAACCGGACTGGCTTGAGCAAGATAACCAGCAGAAACTACTGCATGTGTGGGGCTCCATTCTATTGAATGTTATTTCGCCCTTGTTTGTGGACTCGTCAGTAGAAAATACTCTGTGGATGACAGCATTCAGTACCTTCCTTAATGACTGAACAAAAGGAACAAAACGTACCACTGTTCTTGACAGTTTGGCTCCTTTCCTACTAATCGCCGTGTTGATGCGGTTTGATTGACGTCAACCATCGTCAGCGATGAATCTGTTTCCGGTAAAACTGTTACCTCACGCATGCTCAAACCTCCACCCCAGCAAACCATCTCCCTCAGATGGTTCGCAATTTGCCATTGATCTCGCCTGGTCACATCTATTAGCCAATCCTGGTCAAATCCATTAGCCAGGTCTGGTCGCGGTGAAGGCATGACGTATCGAATGCTCTAGTGAGCTTGTTGAGTTTACTGAGCTGTGATTGTAGATTAGGAAGATACTAAACGGCAGACGCACATCACTGCGCATGCGTGACATCAAGTTTGGAGTCAAACTGTCTCTAACAGTGGTGCGTTCGGTTCGCTCTGTTCGGTGGTTTAGGAAGGTAGAGAGAGGAACCATTCTGGTTGTAAATTAACAAGCTCAAAACCGGACTGGCTTGAGCAAGCTAAACAGCAGAAACTACTGCATGTGTGGGGCTCCATTCTACTGAATGTTATTTCGCCCTTGTTTGGGCTCGTCAGTAGAAAATACTCTTTTGTATGAGAGTGCAGGGCACCTCTCTGGTTCTAAATTGACATGCTCAAAAGCGGACAGGCTTCAGCAAGCTAAACACCACCAAGGTGCCTATGGTCTCGTCCACAGAATATTCTATACTGATGGGCCCAAACAAGGGCGAAACATTCCGAGTGATCAACTGTCATTAATGCGCCTAAATGTGGGTGTCTAACAATCAGTAGAATGGAGCCCCACGCGAGCAGTATTCTACTGTTTAGCTTGAAGCCTGTACGGTTTTAAGCTTGTTACTTTCCAGGGATCCTTATAAATCTCTCGCGTCTCACGTTTGTCCCTGCTTTCCGTTCTGGATTGATTAATGTGTATCTTGAGTCCTGCAGTTTTTTTATGAGCGGCTACGTCTTCCTGGAGGGAGCGGCTTTAATCGACGGCCGCCATTGTTTTTGTAACCATCTTGGATATCAACAAGGCACTCTGCTACCGAAAACATACAATCGATTATCTGTGTTCGTTGTGGGGCGAACTCAAGATAGGCCGCGAACACTTTAGTTGTATTATGTAAATAATGGAGACGCCTATCATTACTGCCCCCACAGAAGTATTAGCAACTATACAGATATAAAGATCGCCTCGTGCGTTCCAAAGCTATTTGGGCTCATTAGCCAATAATCGGTTATGGTGTAATTACAGTGTTCGACAGAAAGACGAAATGGAAACATTTATCCACCAGCCGAACACTCGGTAGGCAACAAGTTACTGTAAAGGATGGATGTTTGATCATATGGAAATTGGAACCAGTTGTTGGCGCCTGAGGAATAAATTGAGGAATAACTGAGGAATAAATTGTGAACTTTTTTGGCGCTGAAAACATTCTTTCCCACAAGGATACAACAAGCGGCTGAAGCTCTGTTGGCCGTCTTGTTGGACAAATTCATTTAGTCGATGTCATTTAGTTAATGCTTGCGATTTTTGGAAGTGAGAAGAAGCAGTAAATACCATGAAGCAAGCAGTCTGCATTAAAGACTGGCCTTGTGAGGATACACAACACACTAGTCTGAGAAAGAAAGAAAGACTACTGGCCCGACTGGGACTCGAACCCGGACATCCCGCTTACAAGCCGGACGCCCGGCTAGTAAACGGGACGTACTGGGTTCGAGTCCCAGTCGGGCCAGTAGTCTTTTTTTTTTCTTTCTCAAACTAGTGTGTTGTGTATACTCACAAGGCCGGTCTTTAATGCAGACTGCTTGCTTCATATACCCTTTACTTTGTGATTTCTTTCATTATATTCAGTAAATACCATTATTTCGCAATTAAGTCGACCATTGAATGTATACAGAGGAGAACTACCATGGTTTGGGGCCATGCTTTTTTCTCGACCATAAAACTTTCCTACCTCATACCTTCCGACTGTCTCGTTCCGTGTATGCGAGAGAAAATATTAAGGACCGCAGTTTTGATTGAATAGGGGAATTTGGTAGAACAGGTATTATTCAGCAATGGATGATGTAAAAACATCCACATTGGTGGGCAAAACACCTACTAAGGCATTTACGTGCACCCAAATTATTATCTCCTTATTAATATAGCCGACTTCGTGATTAGCAAAGTTCTTGACCGAAGTGGTAATCATCTAGGGACGTGCTGACAACCAGTGTTGTAATAAAGCTGACCATATAGTGTTTTGCAAAAAACCTAGAAAAGTGAAGAAATCCACTAAGTGTCTACAATTTGAAGTACATGAGGCAAAATGGCTTTAACCGTTGCCATAAACTCGGTGCAAGTTGACTACCACCAACTCTTTTAAGGTGCAGTGCAGCTGGTATACCAACCACAACCCACATTTCCAAACTCTTGTAAAAGTAGGGTCAGTTTTGCCCAGAACACCACTCCGAGGTCATGTGTGGTCCCCATCGTTGCTGGATGATAGTGACAGACTTGAGTCTGTCCAACGGAAGTTTACAAAACGGCTCTCTGGTTTGTGGGACTCGTCTTACTGCTAGAGGTTGGTTCGGACCGAGCTTCGATCCCTTGAACTTAGTAGACTCGTTGCTGACTTAATCCTTACTTTTAAGATTTTACATGGTTTCCTAGCTCTTGTCCTGCCATTCTTGGATCCCAGTTCTTGTGCCATCACTCGTGGACATTCTCTTACGGTGGAGAGCTGATATGGTAAGGGATAAATTAACCCACAGGAAAGCGAAACCCGAGGTGGTCGAACCCTGGGGATTTTGGGGAAATCCCCAGGGATTTTGAAAAGTGAAAAGTGGTGAGATATGCTCTTGTCCAAGTCAAGGGGAAGGAACCCCTGGGGTTTCGGTTAAAACACCCTCGAATGCATAACTCGCTACATAATTTTCCCCTGGGATATTAGAGGATGGAATATTTTCCCTAGAGGTTTCTACTCTATACTTCCTCGGGGGTTCAGCACAAAATCCTCGGGGTTCGACCACCTCGACTTTTCCCTCCCCTTCTGTTTTCCCCCTGACCATAGCTCACCTTTTTGCAACCCCAGAGTTTTTTCACCCAGGGAAAACGAAAACCCCGGACCATATCTCTCCACTGTTAGACTTGATTCACAGGCGTCCAAGCTTGAGGGCCCGCAAAAATTTCCTTTGGAGTAAGGTTATCCGCGCATGGAATGGCTTGCCCAGTGGGATCGTTGCGGCGAGTTCAGTTGACCGGTGTAAATCTTTATTAAATAAAATTTGCCTTAGAGGAGTTTTTTTAAGCAGCCAAAACTGGTCGCGCTCCATTTGTCCCTCGATGCTTTTCTGTTATATTTTACTTACCTGCCGTTTTTCTGGACTGGTGTTTGCGGATTTCCCCTTTCGGCTAACTGCGGTGGAACCTTTAATTATTTAATTCACAAGTAAGAAATTACTTATTTTATTTTACAATTTTTATTTCGGGTACTAAAATTTTGGCGATTTAATTTCGGAGATTCTCCATTCAGTGAAAAATTTTATTTTAATACACGCAGTGACATAATTTCATACTTTCGTTTTTAATATTATGCTCATCTATGTTACTTTTCACGTAGTCGGATTCTAGAAGTTACGCTGCACACTGACTGGAACTGTCATCATGAACAGACGTGTAATGAAAATTCAAGTCCCCATAACGACAATGGCGGGAAGTAATTAGAAAATAAAATTACATTGCTTTAACCCTTGCGAAGTAGTTTACGACAGGATGCTGCGGAGCTCTTGGTGGGCAGCTGCGAATCCTGACTGACAAAATCGCAGACATCTGAAAGCAGAATTCATAATTTTTACTACCAGAAAATAGTTTCCTCTTTTAACGAATTAAGAAGGAATTGCAAAAATGTGAAAGAAATTATAGAGAGTTAAACGGGAAGCAAGACTATTAACACTTGAACATTGCTATAACGAGCATTTTTCAACAAGAACTGAAAAACAAGTTTACAAGTTGGTTACACACAGGTTTTTATTTAAATTAAATTAAATTCCTACTTTTGTTAACACTATTTGCACCTGGGGGTGGGGAAGGGGGAGGTTGATGAAGTCAGGTAGGGATGGGGGTAATGACATCACGGGGCGAAGTAATGACGTCATATGGCTTCCGACTGTGTGGTCGTGCGCATCTCTTAATACTCGAGAGCCCCATCACAGATCCAGCTTTCATCTGCCATGCCAAGAAATAATAAATTCAAATTTTTCTGTCGATCCGAATTTTATCGTAATTGTAATGGCTTCGTTGCGCTGGAAGGGGTTTATGCTTTCATCTCTGTTTATTTATCAAGCAAAGCTTTAACTTATTGAATGAAGCCCTTTTAATGGTTTTAAAATTAAAAAAGGCTAATGACGAAAAAGAAAAAAAAATACAAAAGAAAATCCTGAAGTATTTTTGCAATATAGACAGTTTTTGTTAAATTCGGAAATTTTTTATGGGTGGGGTTGCAGAGCGTGCATGGATTTTCTCAGCCTAGGGCCAGAAAATGGGTAAACTGGGCTCTGCCTCCCAGTCTAGATATATGGCTATGAAAAACCATCATACACTCATAATTCAATGATTTTATACTTGTTTTTTGTCTAATTATTAATAATGATATTATTCAGGTTAGGTTTTGGTTCCGGTTTCGGTAGTGGTTTCGGTTTGGACCGAAACCGTTTTACTGGTTTCGATTCTGGTTTCGGTTTCGGTTGCCAGTTTCGGCAGTGGTTTCGACTGAAACCAAATCACCGATTTCGGTACGGGTTTCGGTTTCGGCCGAAAGTGATAAAATCGGTTTTGGTCGACCACCGGCTTGAAGAAGCCTTGGAGTCAAGCAAAGAATAAAATTTTTTTTAAATGTGAAAGATTGTTTTGTGTGTGCCCAGACCGAAATGGGCATACACAGTCGCAATAAAATTAAAAAAATAAAAAAGCAGAGGGGCGAAGGTGTGGCCGGTGTCCTCATGCAAGCCTAAACCATGCGCAATGGCTATTTGCCGTGACGTCACCAAGAGTTAGCCAATGACGAACGAGAACAACGTCTGTTTGGCCGTCGGATTGGACTAGCCCAGTCACGTGATATGCACGTCACACCAAACAGGCATGGCGCCTGGTATAAGAGCAAGGAAGTGTGAGGTTAGGTCCATAATTATTTACATGCTGGTACTGAGGCCACTCTGGTACCAGACCTCTCAAAAACTTCAATTTTATTTAAAATTCCAAACACTTGTACTAGAATTAATCTTGAAACATTCTGTATTGCACTCTGTTCATAATCCCATTTTACCCTCTGCACTAAAATGTCAAGAATTATTTCGCCACCCGAGTGCCCTCAGTACCAGCGTATATAGGCCTATGCCAGGAAACGGGTCATAACTTTATCCTTTTGCCTTTTACATTTTTTAATTTTGTTGTGACTGTGTCCCAGTTCTGTCTGTCATTCAACAATTTCTCTTTTTTTTTTTTGTTAAATGTTACTCTTGGCTTGACTGCAGGAGTGCAGGCGTCCCTCAAGCCTGTCTTGTGTTTACATATTCGTTTAGATTAGGTTCCTCTTGAGAATGAAAAAGTGGTTCGAAATGTTAAGGCTAACACAGTTCCGTTCTCTTAATATAGCATTTTCTCCAAAAGTTGGTAATAGAACTTGTCTATTCTTTTCCTCGTAACAAGTATTGAAGATTAGCGCAACGAAGATTTATCGTACCTTAAAGCAAACCTGCAGAATCTTACTACTGCTACCGTTAAAATTCAGTAATAATACAGAAATCGGATGGGTGTAGCTCAAAACCCAGGCGTAGAAGTAATAATCGAATTGCATTATTTCAGTTCACTCTTGGTGGATTTAATCCCAGGATCAGTATAATCCTTGTCCCAAAATTGATAAACTACTTATAAAGTATATTTCTTCTGAAATTACTCTGAACTTACTCTGACGATCTTACTCTGAAAGATCGTCAGAGGAATGACATTCAAAAAACAAAATGAACATTCGCTACCTATCTTTCAGCAGCTAGGTATTCTGCCAGTTCGCCATTTATATGCGTATCGAGTTATAATTAGTTTTCGGAGGAATAATACTCATGCTACAACTCGTTTACCAACGAATTACTACATTAGGAGTGAATAGAACAACTACGTTTTTCAGCCTAAAGTCAATAAAGAAAGATAGCATAAATGCAGCTTGGCGGCAAGCTATACACTAGTGTACCAAACAACTTAAAAGAAATTGTTGAGATTTACCCATTCCAAAAATCATTGTATAAATGGCTACTGGGCCTAAATACTGACTCTGTAGAAAACTTATTCAAGATTTTAAGCCAAACTTTCTTTCGTAATAAGCATATCTTGCCTTGTCAATCCATAAACTAACCCATTATTTTATAATTCGTTTTGTGTTTATAATTTGTTGTAAGGTACCCTACATGCCACACGCGGGTATCAGCTCTTGTGGGATGTGGGCACATACTGTATTGTTATACTGCAATTATTTCTTGTAATAAACTTACTTACTTGTCAATTCAATTTCAACTGGGACAGTATTATTATTATTCTTGTCTGTTGACGCCCATCGCCTCAGCCAGCCAACGACAGGTTGAAGCATTTTTCGGCCGAATCTGTCTTTACTGTAATACCTGGAAAGAGGCAACGGGAATCTCCTTCGCCTCTTAACACATTCTGTGTTAACCAGTGATGTGAACGAAGAAGTTGTTCCAAGAATCGGCGATGCGGCGCAAGGTCGGCTGGGCTCGTTGGGATCTTTTAGGGCATTCCTTGAACAATCTTTTACATGTTTGTGCTCGTCTACGTGAAGTTTAAAACATCTTAACTTGGGATTTGGCTTGACTTCGCTAGATTCGAGACTTTTCGCACCCGTATTTTGGTTTGTCTGAAAAATATAACAAATTCTCACACAAAAAAAGATGAAAATGAGCTTGGTACTGGATAAAACAAATAAACATAAACGAGCCCATTTTTCCTGAACGCTCACTGACCTATAAACCTTCACCCAGACACTGCAAACTGAAGTATAATTAGCTAGTTAAAGATTTTTACCAATTAAAAATGGTTTACTTTAAGTTCCAGAATCAAAATACAAGTAAACGCAAAAAATCGAGGATCCTTGGAGTTTTGAGGAAGACAAAAACTTGCTCGTTTAAATTTTGGATTAAAATAAGGTTCATCACTACCCTGACGCAACTTACCCACAGATTACAAACTGTTCATTTTACTTCCTTAAAAGTAGGTGACAAAAAAATTATTACCTGATTGGAACTGGTCATTACTCATTCGTTAAGTAATTATGCTAATCCTAACTTATTTTTTTTACAGAGTTTAAGTAACTGTACTCACATGAAGGATATGTAGTTCCGATTTTAACCGACTAGCATGCTGGCAAATGCCTTCTAGAAGGTTCATTAACTCATCAGATTCTTCTTCGGGAGTGTCGGTTTTCCCAAGAAATGAACTTCTATCGTCAACTTCAGAGGGTACTACCAATTTAACAAAGAGTGTGATATCAGTATATTGAAAACCGTATCAGAAACACTGAGGAGACATTTTCAGATAAAGGGACCCCTCGCAGTAGGCGGCCAGGTCGTGGGGCCAGTGTTTGTCGCGCCAAAAAACACGGCGACGTGCCGCGCGGCCACGTCCGTTTTTCATTGATAACTCGCAATCACGTGGTGAAAAATGAACACGGATCAAGGTCGCCCTGTAGTCGCCTGCACGCCGCCCAGCCCAGGATCCCAATGGTCGCTGCGACTGACTGACCACGGCGGCCAAGTGCATGGTGCTACATATAACCGTAAGCCTTCTCGTTGGCCACAGCGACCTGGCCGCACGGCTTGGTCGCTTAGTGCGCGGGGGCCCTAACGGTTTGGTGAATGAAGAAATCACTAGCACCTAAAAATTCTCTGCTTACCCAGCTTGCTCAACTTAAAGCATTCTTGCCACTTTCGGAGTGTAGAACATTAAGAGCCATTCAGTAGCCTGCACAGACCCAAGAGAGGGCAGGGGAAAACTTTGGGTAAAAGGGCACAATCAGATTGGGGGGGGGGGGCCCCACACATTTTAAACGTAAGCACACATGATTTAGGCCACACAAAGTTGAATTGATGTTATCAGAAGGTACGCTAAATAAACATATTTTGAAGTTTTGAAAATAAAAAAATTAAACAAGAAAGGGCATTTTTCTAACAGGGCAGAGGAAATTCCCCGTTGCTTCCCCCCCCCCTTCCCATTTGCACACGTATGATGATATATTGGTGTTTTACCGGTTCTAGGACTAAACATCGCAGGACAAAACATCGCCCGACTAAACATCGCAGACAAAACATCGCTAGGTCAAAACATTGCTAGGACAAAACATCGCAAGGAGAAAACATCGCATGGGCTGAAATCGTTCAAGAAACGTTTGTTATTCAACAATAAACACCTTTCTTATTTATTATTTTCTTGTATTTTTCTTATACTTTTTTTGTTTTCCACGAGTTCTTAAAAAAATTAAAAAATTGTGAAAATATAATTAAAAATCAGTTAAAAGTTAAACGGCTATATAAAAAAGACGAAGTCTGTGAATTACGCAACTTGAAGATTAAAATTGTGTGCTACACCACGCAAGTTGGTGTAACGGCAGGATTTCTGGACCGCACAACACCAATTGTCGTACAAAAAAACAATACACAAATCCTTCCCCCCCCCCCCCCCCCCCTTATCCATTAGCATTTTCCATACCATCAATCATTACCCCTTATCCATATCCATTAACAGGATTGGCCTATTACTAGGTAATGGAGCCTCGTAATAGACCGATCCATTACTAGGCTTTCAATTCTCCCCCTCCTCCCCCATTGTAATAGCCGATCCGTTGCTGAGTTAAGTTTATTTCAGTACAGTTTACAAGGAAATATGTTCTATACTACGCTTTCATCCCCACTCCCCTCTACCCCATTGTAATAGCCGATCCGTTACTGAGGTTGAGTTTAGTAGTTTACATGGAAATATTTGAAGACGAACTTCACCTCTCGCCACAAGAGAAAGCTAAACGTTTTCTTAAAAATAGGGATAAAAACTAAGCTTAATGTGAAAAACAGGGTTTCCAAAACAAGAAAAGTATAAGAAAAGTACAAGAAAACAAAAAATAAGAAAAGTGTTTAAAACGTGTAGAATAACAAATGTTTCTTGAACGATTTCAGCCCATGCGATGTTTTGTCCATGCGATGTTTTGTCCTTGCGATGTTTTGTCCTTGCGATGTTTTGTCCTTGCGATGTTTTGTCCTAGCGATGTTTTGTCCTAGCGATGGTTTGTCCTCGCGATGTTTAGTCCGGCGATGTTTTGTCCTGCGATGTTTAGTCCGGTCACCGTTTTACCAGGGTAATGTGCACCTGCTTATAGTACTAAAACAAAACACCCGTATGAAAGGCCATCTCATCATCGCTATCCCATGCCCTTCCCTTCCATTTGTTGTGCCCTTTCAGTATAGAAAATAACGAAGCAAAACCGATAAAACAAATGCTATTCGGGGATTGCATTACTGATTCCAGGTTTCCAAGCTCAAACAGTTTTTCCCGAAACCTATTTTAATAAGCTCTGAATTCAGGGTATGGAAAATAGTGCCAGCATGCAGTTAACAAAATCTTCAACTGAAAATGTTGATTATCGGCCTTTTTTAATGCTCTTGGCATTTTTTTTTTTACGATGGTGCTTCCCTTTGGGACCCTTTTGAAAGTCCGTGGGTGCCAATGATCGCCAGAAACACCAATTAAATTACAAAGGTACCGGAGGTTTGGTATGCGACCCCCACCTCTAGTCAAGTTTGCAAAACTGACGAAGTTTCCACAGCTTATCAACTTGCAGTGTTGCACAGCAAAGCTCGTCGATCTGAGGCTTTGTGAGCATTACGAAAGGTACCACTGATTTCAGCAATAAGATAGAACTTGCAAAAATTAGCATGGACCAACACAAACGCTGAAATACTCAAATTCGGGTCTCTGATCAGAGCTGATATGCATTGGTTGGCTAAAGTGCAAACTATCAGTACCTTCCTAAAGCACCGAACAGAACGAACCAAACGCACCACTGTTGGTGACAGTTCAGCTCATTCCCTACTATAGCCGTGTTGATGTGGCTTGCTTACGTCAACCAACGTCAGCGATGAATCTGTTTACATACCTCGCGCATGCTCAAAGCCCCCACCACTGGCAACCACCCGCAAGCACCTCCCCGAGATGGTTTGCAATTTGGCATTGCTCACGCCAGGTTACATCCATTAGCCTAGCCTGGTCACGTTAAAGGTATGACGTGACGAGTGCTTTGTTGAGCTTGTTGATTTTGCTGAGCTGTGATTGCAGTTTCGGAAGGTACTAAACGGCTGACGCAACGTTACTGCGCACGCGCGACGTCAAGTTTGGAGCCAAACTGTCTCTAACAGTGGTGCGTTCTGTTTGCTCTGTTCGGTCGTTTAGGAAGTTACCGATTGTGTGTAAACAATATAACACAATGGATAAATAAAAACCTGACTTTTCGCTAAGCTCATTTTCATGTTTTCTTTATAAAATAATAATGATTTCAATATCTTCACTAATCCAGGGGTGACTTCGAAAATTACCCGGCTGGCTCAAGCAAAAGTAACTGGGGGTTGTTTTCACGCGTCACGAATTGGTAGCAATTGAACCCAGAATTGTCACCAAAAAGATTCGTCATCGCGTCGACTCCCATTCACGTCACAGCAATAAACTACAAGACAATATTATTTGGAGCACAACACAAGTTAGGTTTTACATACTTGCTGTTAAGATAAGCTGAAACTTTAATTACGCCTCTGAAGCTTACTTTTTAGAATTATAGCGCCGAAAAGCAGACACAAACTCGCCCACGTGACACAGTGAATTAATGCAAATAAATGCAACGTTTTTCTCCCGGTTTTTACCTTGTTTTTGATTGGTGGATGTAAGGTGGAGCGTAGAAACCTTTTATTGGGGAATTCCTTGCTGGCAGGGTGTGGAAAAGTTGCTCTTTGGCATCACTATGACACACAAAAAATTCATCACTCTGGAATCATGTCTTGAGGGGCCCCAAGTAACTTTAAGTTTAACATTGTATGGCAATAGACAGAATGGTGAAAAAAGCAAAAATGATGATTTGACTTGTTTTAAATTTAATTTTAACAATATCTCATGCGAAACACTTAGAAACTAAGAATGTTAGCCGTAATTGGAAAAAAATTTTTTTTTCTGTGCAATAGTTTAAGTAGTAGTTATGGGCCAAAATCGCCGAAAAGGCCACTTTGGCAAATTTTCGATGCTAAATTATTATTTAATATCAATTAGCTCTCACCCACAAAGATCTCTAAACAGACTGTTTCACCCTTGTTTGGGCTCGTCAGTAGAGAATAATTTGTGGATGAGAGCTAGGCTACGTTTGCTGGGGCAAATGACAAGGGCAAAACGAATACGGTTTCAGCAAGCGAAAGAGCAGAAGCATTGATATTAAATGATCAATTGGAAAAAAATTGTACTAGGTCCGGGTGTCAGCCATTCAGTAGAATGGAGCCCCAAACAAGCAGACGATTCTGCTATTTCGCTTGCTGAAACCGTATTCGTTTTGCCATTGTAAATTATTATTCCCACAGTTTTTAAGGAAAATTTAATTCTTTATAATTGCGGCATACTAACATAGCTTCTGAGAGAATGGCACGAGATAATCTTAAAAAATAAGATTTAAAAAATATCAAATCATCATTTTTTCCCTTTTTCGCCGTTCCACCCATTGCCATGTAATGTTAAACTTAAAGGTCCTTGGGGCACTTCAAGACATGACTGACCCCAGAGTGATGAAATTTTTTTTGGGTCATAGTGATGCCCAAGAGCAACTTTTCCATACCCTGCCAGTGAAGAATTCCAAAAAAAGGTTTCTATGCTCCACCAAGTGGATAGTCAATTCATTAGCAGTGTCAGCCCCTGTTCCCCCAGTTACCCACATGAACCCACCTTGGTGACCATGTTTGGGTGGTGGTTGCATGTAGAAGCAACCGTCTAAGATTAAATAATATCAGAGGATTACGATGCGACATCTCAGTCTCACACGATCTACGTGATTAGTAAGCCTACATGCAACAGGGTGATGCTTCGTTAACTCGAGTTACATACACCATGGCTGTTTGCTGTCACGTGCATATCACGTGACTGGGCTAGTCCAATCAGACGACCAAACATCCGTTGTTCCCGTTCGTCACTGGCTAACTCACGGTGACGTCACGGCAAACAGCCATTGCGCATGGTTTAGGTCAATTTTCGAAGGCACCTATTGTGTACCACCATCGAAAGTTTCTATTTTCGAAGGCACCTATTGTGTACCACCATCGAAAGTTTCTACCATACAGACGACTCAACAAGCTGGTGGGAAGGGGTGTAGGTCGTAAAATAAAATATGCTTTTAAACTAAGGTTATGTCCAACATTTCGAAAAACATCTGACATTAACCCGTTAGGGGTACCTTCGAAAATTAGCCCGGTTGGATCAAGTAAAAGTAACTCGTTGTTACCACGCGTAAAGAATTGGTAACGAATTGTAACTCAAAATGATTCATCATTGTGACTCAGAACGATTCATCATTGCATCGACTTTCGTGTGAAATAATTGCTATTCACGTGCCGTGTATTCACGTGACAGCAATGAACTACAAGACAGTATTACTTTGAACACAAAGCAACAATTTATTTATGCATTTTCTGAAGCTTTTTTATACATCGATCGAATACAACTTAAGCTGCCAACCTGACAGTGATTTAATGCAAATAAATGTATTGCTTGCCCCCCCTGCCCCCCCCCCTCTCCAGTTACCCTCACGAACTAATCTAGGGGAGCATGGTTTGTTCGGTTTAGTGACAATTCTGAATGATCTGGAATCAAGCATACATTCCAAAAAGTATCAAGTGTAGTTAATTCAAAGGAAGCCAAGGACCGCTGAACGTCATGTATACGTTGAAAGATATGGAGGGAACGATTCTCTTTTATTCTTATTCCTTAGAAACAAAATTCATTCTTCTCCACCTTACCACAGATGTTGATTGTCAGATGGTTCTACAGTGGTTTTTTCCTCATTTCGGCTAACAACGTATTCCGTAAAATTCGTGTGTTTGCAATTTTCTTTTACTTACATTTGTCACTTGCATCCAAATAACATTGATCATCATCAAAGGCACTACCTTCTACCGCTGTATCAATATGTTCCTGAAAATAACCATCAAACAATTACAACAGTTTTCGTATTTCCATTTAATACTTGGCAACAAGACTTTACTGGCTGCAAGTCAAATGTAACTTGAAAAAATACTGCAGAAAGGCCGAAAGAAAGTACAGAAATTTCGAAAACTAGTAATGCAGCCACATCCATGACCACGATCTGGATCTGCGGTTAGCTCGAGCTTGCTCTACTAGATCTCGCCTATTTCTGCTTATTTAGTTCCATAATTGCAGCCACGTGTTATTCTGGGATTTATGGAATGTCAGAAATTATTTCCTCTAAAGATAGGAAAAAGATATATAATACAAACAAAAACGTCAACTGTGCCGTAAAAAAAAAAAGTTGTACGATTGAAGTTTCACTTTACTCGTTAAAATGTACACGGATAAAAATTAATGATTTTTAACTGAAATAATAAAATGCACAATTGAGAAAATTGCCATCTGTTTAAGTGCTGTTGTGCTTTACGTTTTAAAGATACTATTGGTAGAGAACAACAGTGCTTAAACAGATGTAATTTTCTCAATTATACATTTGTTTATTTCAATTATAAATCATCAATTTTTATCAGTGTACATTTTAACAAGTGAAAATTCAATCATATAACCCCTTTTTTACGGCACACTTGACGTTTTTGTTTGTAATCCATGTACCTTGTTTACGACATAACACGTGCACGAAGAATGAATCTGGAGTTTGCCGAATGACATTGTTCCCTAAATACAATGGTTAAAACAATGTAAAACAATCAAAATGATCGTTTAGGGTCCCGTAACTCCGGAATGGATCGACCAATCGAAAAAGTGGTCCATGTAAGGTTGAAGCCCAGGAAAATTTCTGGCTCAGACCATGTTTAGGATTTAAGGTAGGTGCAGTAGTTTTTTCTGAAACCGTGTCAGCCAAGAACAAGAACAAGAACCAGAAAACAACAACAAGAAGTGAACAGTTTTCAAATTTCCGTGTGGCTCCCTACGTTTACTCTTGCACGGAATTCCATAAAAGTTGGTGTAAAGTTTGGAAAAGTTGCTATCTAGTATCTGACCAAGTTTGGTTGAAACATATTGAATAGAAACGGAGAAATTAATAGTTTTAGCTTTGCTGGAGAGTGGCCTTCAATCATATGATAACCCCTTTTCTTACGGCACACTTGACGTTTTTCTTTGTAATCCGTGTACCTTTTTTAAGGCTATGGCGTCGCGTTACAAAGGTTTATACATGCTATCGATTGTTGCTGCTCACTTTGAAACAATTTAGCTCATCTCTGAAAGCCTGCATCTATGAAATAAATACTCCATTCTATCGTTTCTACCAGCCAATTTCGAGGAGGCGTTAAAGTTTTGGTTTAAAACTATATGCGTTTAGCTGAAACGCCGGTTCTATCAATTCAATTAATTTATTTGGCACAGCCCTGACCCAAAGTCGTACTTAAGAAGTCAATAAGGCCGGCAGGCCAAAAAAGAAACTATCAAAGGGTTAAACAAGAGTTAACCACTCCTGGTCATTTGCCCAACTATCAATTTCAATTTCTTGTCCGAGCCCGTGACCCAAGGTCGAACGCCCGACTATCGTTCTACGAAACAACAATCAACTGTTTAGCAAAGACATAACATATGCATGAAGAATACCCGGCGTGGCTTACATACACCAAATTTTGTTTGAATCGGTTCATGCTTTTGGCCCGTAACTACTATAGTGATCAACAGACAGACATGGAGACAGAGTACGACTGACGTGGTCAAATTTCACGAGGAAAACTTTACCCAAGAGTCCTGAGCCCTTTGTTGTGAAATATGTCAATTAGGACTGGCGAAAAAAAAAAAAGTTGGGTCGTGATGCGTCGAACCATTGATGGGCCCACCCTTTTACCCTTCACAAATTTGTATCACCACCCAATTATTAAGGAGGGGAACGGAATGTTTATAATTAAAGTGCATTATTATTATTATTGTTTGTAATTTTAAATGTTGTAAAACTAATATCGAACCAATAAAACTTGCCCTTCACCCGTTTTTGGGCCACAACCGCATTAATTCGACGTGTGACACTCACCCCAGGTAATTTTTACTTATCGTAATCTCAGTTTTTTTTTAGGAGTTTTGAGTTATTGGTAATAGTAACGGGCAATTGCGCACGCGACGAAGCGTAGGCTACTAAAAAGCTTGGAAGAAAAAAGTTAGGCCCTAAGGTTAAATTGCCTAGCCTATGCAGAAAAAAAACATTGATTCATTTTGCAATAAAAAACTTAGATTTAAATGCTTTTGAAAGGAATACCGTACTACCCACGCAACTGCATTATTACACTCAAAGTTGAAAGGCTTACCTGCGCCGAATGATATGCATTTGGATGAAGATTTTCTTGGGGAAAATCTTTACAATCCATTGTCGTTGCTGTCCAGCCTGGACGGCCACGCCATTAAGGGAGACTTAACAACGAATTTCGTAAGGGCGTTCTGCAACAATAGCGGGCCAATTATTTAAATCATGTTAAATGTTATTGCTGCTTTTCTTCTATTGTTGCAAGAAGAAAGAAACACGATGGCACAACAGCTAAAATCACGCACTAAAAATCAGTTAAGTCTTTGTTATGAACTTCAGTACGATTATGTGAATGTGATCCGAATCAGCAAATTCAGGATCAACAACTCAGATGCTCCTACCGTCTGAGCCATCCTCTCCCCTTTCCTCCCATCAACTCCCTGCCCTCTTCCTCCCCGTTCCTGTTCCGTTTCCGCTCCCTCCCCTCTCCCTGCCCTCTCCCCGGGGCGAGGGACAATCATCTAATTGGAAAATCGCATAATTGGAAGAACGTATAACGGAAAACAGTATAACGGAATATCATCTAACAGTAAATTCGTATAACGGAAAAGCGTCTAACTGGAAAATCGTATAATGGAAAATCGTCTAATATCCCTACCTCGCTCGCGCTGCCGCGCTTACTGCGGCTATACATATAACATCAGAAAACGGAGTTAGACGTTAATCCAGTTAGACGTTTATCCATTATACAATTATCCATTATACAGTATTCCGCTTAGATGCTTTTCCAGATTTTTTATTTAGGCAGATTTTAGACAATAATCCCATTAGACGATTTTCCAGTTAGACGTTCGTCCGACGCCCCCCCCCTCTCCCCTCCCCATTTCTCCCACCTTCTCTCCCCTTCCCTTCCCATCATCCTACCCGTTCCTCTACTTCCCTTCTTCTCCTTTGCTACACGTACAGAATTGGATGGGGTAGTTGAATTAATTACTGCCCCTTTCCCTTCTCCTGCACCTCCTTTTTTGCAAAAACTTAACCGGTCTCTATCCCAAACAACCACCCCAAAAATTACCTTTTACCGTAGATTCAGTTTATGCGTAAAATCTTATTCTTAATGGTAACAGACGCACTTCCCTCCCCCTAATCTCTTTAGTTATTATAGCATTAGAATGCCAAGAGCAGGGCTAACAGACGCACAACTCAACGCACAGGCATTCCCCGTCCAAGCACCCCCCCCCCCCCCAACAACTCCCAGCATACCGGCTTGAGCTGTTATTCGTGCGTGAAGTCATTTAAGACTTGCCACTGAGATAACCGCACAGAGTCGCTTGTCGACGCAACAATGTGCCAATTTGAACTTTTCAAGGCAACAAAATGCCAATTTCCATTTGAATTTTTTTCTCACTCAGCTTATAAAACCTGCAAGCTATCTCCTCTAATTCTACAACCGTTAATCTACTACTTAAAGGGACACCTGGCCTGCCTTGTAACATTCCGCGTGCCAAATTACAGCTACGTGCAGATCGTCATCCGAGCAATTACAGCGCCAAGGTCGGCTGGAGTGGTAGCTGCGTTTCTCGCATAGCTGCTGTCTCGGTTGGCTTTGGGAATAGTACACGAGACAGAATCAAGTCAACGATTGTGTCGTCACAAACCGGAATGATTCTCGTATTTTAAAATCGCAATTTATAATTTTCTAGGCTAGTGTCATATAATTTTGCTTCGGCGATCTATTGGAATAATTAATTTTAATTTTTACCGCATTAGTGTATTAGATTTTAGATGTCATGGTAATTATTAGAAAATTAGTAGATGTGCACACAGAGATGAAACGTCATGGTAATTGTATGCGCGCAATGCATCATATAGTTACGGGCCGTTCTTAAATATAGTTAACAATATTCAACAGAAAATCTCCTAGACGCCACATTTCAAAACGGTTTGTTAGCAAGGGAAAGACTAACGGTAAGTAAATAGACCTTTGGGGCCGTACTTGATGTGGTGGATCGAGAAAAATGGCGCTGGGAGGTATATCCCTTTAATCTAACCAATTTCCACTTTTCACTGGCCAAAGAATTAACACACTTGTCTTTTTTGCTGTGAAACTTTGCTTTATAAGATTCTGTTATCGTAACATGACTGTAAACCAGAATCTAAAACTTTGCCCTGAAATGGCCTTTTAAATCACTTATTAAAGAACTAGCTGATCACCCGGGGAAATATTGACGTATGCTGCAGCCAAAAAATATTTTCAGACGCACAGCTCTAATTAAACTATTACCAAGAAAAATACTAAATTATCCATCTGGTGGTCGTATTTGTAGTCCACCCAAAAACAAAATTGGCATAAGCGTCGCGCACCGCAATTGCAGTTAAGTTTAACAAATCACCTTGGTATTGCAAGTTACCGAGTTGTCAACGCTCGTGCTTGAATTGATTGTTTCCAACCACTTTAAAACAATTCAACTAAGCTCTGGAAGTCTACATCTACGAAATATATTCGCCTTTCCATCGGTTAAGGCTGCCAATTTTGAGGGCGAAAATTAACAACCTATCGTCTTGGTTTAAAGTTGTCCGCTTTTAGCCCTGGTTTATCATACGAGTGTCCATTCTCCACGTTTGTGAGAAAAAGGAGCTTCAGAAATGCATATTTTTGACCATGATTCGTCAGGATCGTTTCACTTTAATTTTCAACAACGAGTTTCTTTCTCTGGCCGGTAATGTTAACTCAATTGTTGTTATGATTGTTTATTGGTTTTTAGGGATCATGAACCCAAACGTGGTTATCTGCTCCACGACAATTATTTAGCTGGAGCCAAGCGGAAACCCAGGAACTTAGAACAGTGATAATAGTTGATCGTTTAATACGCAGTACTTAAAGAAAAACATTTAAAATACAAAGAAAAAACAACTCCGTCCCAGCTAGTGAAAGTTCGGTCCTGAGTTGGAATCCTATTCCGTGTAGTTGTTTTATTTTCTTTCATTCTCACATTAGTGCGTATCTGGCGGACTCACAAACCTCGTCTTTAAAGTGGCACTATTACCGATTGAAAATCATAAGAAAATACCGTGGCGCTATCTAGCGGCAGTGATATTAAAGACGGGAAAGCCAAAGGCTCACAAGAAATAATTAAATACAGATGCAAACCTATTTACGTTGCCTTTTGGACTTATATGTCAGACTGCCTGAGCGGGGAATCGAACCCAGGACCTTTGAAACCAAAGGCCACGGTCCTACCGCTGAGCCAGACTGACAAAGTGGAAAGTGTTTGTTTATATGTATATTTGCACGTGTTAAATGATGCCTATGGACGTTTCCTTTTAGGCCGTGTCAGTCTGGCTCAGCGGTAGGACCGTTGCCTTTGGTTTCAATGGTCCTGGGTTCGATTCCCAGCTCAGGCAGTCTGACATATAAGTCCAAAAGGCAACGTAAATAGGTTTGCATCTGCATTTGGCAGTGATATTGTTAACCTTTTTAGCTTGCCAAATTTTCACTCAATATTTAAGGAGGCTCGTGGCTTGTTTGTTTCGTTAAAAGAAACGACGTTGTGCATTCCTGCGCTTGATGCACGCAAGTGCAAGTGCTATTAGAGAGTGCTAGATGTTGCCGGATTCTGAAGACTTTCAGTCGGTGGTAGTGCCTCTTTAATACTGACTGTCTGTCCTTTCAATAATTTTATTAACATTTGCGAGAATAATAAATAAGTTTTACGTTTTTCCGAGAAATTTGTTCTTTTGTGTTTTTTCGTATAGTTATTAGAGTCGAGTTAAACTCAAGCAAACGGTTTGTCTGTCTGTTAGTCTGTGTATCTGTCTGTGTGTTCGCACTATAGCGTTTGAACGAATTATGTGCACACATATTCTCTGCTACAATTCCAGGTCTAAGTTCGAAGGTCTGAGGTTGGCGCTAATGACCAAGTTGTCGACGCGCCATTAAGCCTCAATCCCCCCCCCCCTAAGTTCGAAAATGCATGGGGTCGAATCCGTCGGGGAAATCCTCCACTAGATAGTCAAAATTGTAGTTCGCAGCAAACGCGTTGAGTTCATATTTTTCGTCAGCTGACTGACGTCACCCATCGACCGTCCATGACTAGCAACTGTATAGCTTTCTTGATTAAAACATTATAGGTGTTTGATGACGTACCCACTGATAAGTACAAAATAACTGGATAACAAAGTTATATATAGTATAATGCCGGCATGCGAAATTAACATACAGTACCTTCCTAAAGCACCGAACAGAGCGAACCGAACGCACCACTGTTAGAGACAGTTTGACTCCAACGTCGCGCGTGCACAGTGATGTTGCGTTAGCTGTTCAGTACCTTCCTAAACTACAACACAGCTCAACAAACTCAGCAGAGTATTCGATACGTCATACCTTCACCGCGACCATGCGGGAGGTTACAGTTTTGCCGAAACAGATTCATCGCCGACGATGGTTGACGTCAATCAAGCCGCATCATCACGGATATTAACTGGGAAAGAGCCAAACTGTCACCAACAGTGGTGCGTTTGGTTCGCTCTGTTTGGTCGTTTAGGAAGGTATCGATAGATTTAGTCTACTTGTTTAGACAATCGTTCATGACTTTAATACTTAGTACTTAATAACTTTACTATTTTTTTAGGGTGGGGGAAGGAATATTTAACGCAACTTGAATGACATATGATTTTTTTGGGGTGGGGAGCGAATTCTTAAACTACTTTTGCGCTATAACTTTGCTATTTAGTTATTTCCTACATATCAGACGGGTCGTGTGGCAACATCGCCGCCAATAAACGAAATATTCAAAACGCCGGGATCAAACGGTCTGTTGGCCCCCCCCCCCCCCCACACACACACAAACCTGCACAAAAAATTGCCAAACGGACCTAAATATTTTGAACGCTGATTCAATTCCAATTTAAACTTCCAGTTTTTATCCGATGGAAGAATCGTATTGGACTCACCTTTAAATCAGAAGTATGCGTCGCCACGCCATGCCATCGCAGCTTATCAAAAACTAGAAACTAGAAAAAGTGGCCACTTGTTTTACGGGTTGCTTAATAGACGAAACAGCATGAATACAAAAATTGGGTCGGCACAAACTGGAATGATTTTCGTATTTTAACATCACACTTTATAATTTTTTAGGCTAGTATCTTATAATTTTCCGTCGGTGATTTATAGAGGAGTGACATTTGCCGCCATATTGGCACCAGATTTGCATCAGTATGGGTTTTGGAGGGCGTAACTACAAGGTGCACTACATAAAAATTGAGGGAAAAACAACGGAAGAGCGGATTTCTTAGGCTTAAAACAATGTTGTTTTCTCCAACAACAAAAATTGTGCTTTTTAGGTCTAAGAAATCACTCTTCACAGGATCGGCTTCAGTACGACGCCCGTCTGTTTTTCTCTGCAGTGCCCCTTGCAGCTAACCCATTAAGGCTCCAGCATAGAGTTACATACAATAATACTACGTCGTGTCACTGCTCTATTGGTATAAATAGTTTTAATTTGTACCGCATTAGTCCTTTAGATTTTTGATCTCATGGTAATTTATTAGCAAAATTATTATTATTAAAAGTTAGTAGACACGCACACACACAGATGAAACGTCAAGGCTATTGTAAGCGCGCAAAGAATCATATATTCGCAGGATGCTATTAAATTAGTTCCCAACATTCAACAGAAAATCTCCTAGATATCATATTTTAAAACGAATATTTAGCCAGGGATTGACTCACGGAAAGTAAATAGAAATTCGGGGCCGTACTTGATGTGGAGGATCGAGAAAAATAACTCTGGGAGGAATGTACCTTTAATTGAAATTAGTAAAGTTACAATTTTTGTAGCTGAAAACATTTTACTTTTTTATTTTAGCTTATTAAAAAAAAAAGCATCTCTAACAGTTTTTAATAATCACTTTATACTGAAGAAGTTAGAATGAAACAAGCTGGTCTAACACTGTGGCTATTTCTTTTTCCAGTTTACAGTTACATCTCGTTTAATACTGAAATTTCACAAATATGCTTTTAGTTTAATTATTACACTGATTTGTCTTCAAACAAAACTTATTCTTTTTTTAATTACATTCTTTGGTGCCTGTTTAATTCTTTTGATTAACACAGCTGAATTCTACTAATTCCTGACGCAAATATGGCTTCAAAACCCCTTTATCGCTTGTGGTTGGCTTGCCTGCACTGCGTGCAATCGTAACTTTAGTTCTTGAAATATTTCAAGAACTAAATGGTCTTTCGGCCATCTTCCCAACTCAACGCCATACTAAAAGCCTGTCGCGTAGTCAAACCTTCCGAGAAACAAGCAGTTCTGCTTTAATCCGTTATACCAGGAGCGCATTATATACACGTCCTTTATATACACGTCCTCTTATATTTATGCTACGCCTGGTTATACTTTTATTTAAATTATTTGAGTGTTCTTTAGTGTGTATTTTGTATTTTTTCAGTTTCAGTTAGCCTACGATGTCCACTTTTTAAAATTATTTTAAACACATCAAAAATACGCTCCCTAAATAAAATCAACGTAAATTTACTTTAAGGAATCAGTCCTAACAAAATTTATATTCATAAAAATGTTGCATTTCAGACTTAGCATTATGAACATTTATTTTCCCGATATCGCTTGTATATTCGTTGTTACTAAAATAGAAAAAAATAAGTTAGCAGAGCGTGGTTTCGATCCACGGACCTCTGGGTTATGGGCCCAGCACGCTTCCACTGCGCCACTCTGCTACGATCTCTCGGTTTGAATTAGCACCTAAAATGTAGACTGTAATTTAAACAATTATTGCATCAGCTAACATCTATAGTGGCTAAGTGTTGTTCTTCAGAGTGCTTTAAATAGTCGTCGTTGAGTTTCTGTTTCAGTGTGATATATGTTATGGTTAAGTAACCCTGAATAAATATTAAAAACTGTAGACATTGATACATGAAAGGGTTTTTTTTTAATTTTTTTTATATTAAAAGCGTAAATGTTGATTGCGAGAAAACGATCTCTGCAAAAAAAAAAAAAAGAGCAGTTTTTTTTAGTTTCAAATTGGGAGCAGTTTCAGTTTCATCTAGCTGCGAAACTGAAACCTTTGTCGAAGCTGCATTCCAAGAATTATTAGCGCACTGGAGAGCAGGCGTATTTTATTTTTAACTAGGCATAATCAATTTCGAAGAAAAGACGTAACTTCGTAGCCTTTTTCGTGAGGGGGGAGGGGGGACGCTCTAAAGCCGGGAACGGTGGGGGGGGGTCTTTTCCCCCCCCCCCCCCACGTCATATAGGCTACAGAATATTAATAGTTTTGCCAAACCTGACAACTCGATCAACCAAAAGAAAACAAATACTGCCTGAAAAGGTGTTAAATCTCGTAAAGCAAAATCTTCTCTCTTTTATTTGGGCGGTCTTTCGTTTGCTGTTCAACTGTTGTACAAAAAGAAAAAGTAGAAAGTGTTGATATTTACCGGGCAGGACGTGAGTTTCGTGCAGGAAATGAATTTCAATCTACATTATGTTCGAATATGTGTTGACGGCCTTCCTTGCGTAGAAAGCTATTTCCAGACCCTTACGATTGCATTTCTGGAATGATTATACTGTTTTCTTAGAAGTAAGAGATATTGTGGATTAGGTCTCCCATTTATTGAAAAAGATGTAACATAACACTGTTATGGTTTCGTTAGCCCCTGCCATATCACATGGTGGAGCATTCACATTTTTCAGAAGAAGAATTTGTATTGTGTGGAGGTAAAATGACTTGCTCGAACGCCCAGGGCTCGAAGTGGGGTGGTATGCGACGGCATGGCGTACCGCCTCTTCACGAAATCTGCTTGTAGCATACCGCCTCTGTTTGCTTTGAGGAATGGGCGTACCGTCCGATAAAGTTCGAATAAAGTAGATTTATTTGTTTTTCTGCCATGTTTACTGTTTATTAAATCACGTCAGTTCTTGTCTTTACCTAATTTCTAGTCTAAAAGACTCGATCTTGCACGCGGCTCTGAAAGCCTGTAGTTTATTTACTCGCCTGTTTTAATTCTTGATTTTGGCACTAATGCATCGTTTCATATTGTTTCCTTGCGATGCTTGAATAACCCTATTCCCTCTGGCTGAAAATGAACATATCTATAATATCCCTAAGAAAATAAACAAATAAGGCCATAGGCTTATCTCGGCTAATGCTGTTGCTTTGCAATACAGCAGGTTTTTATTTTCCCAAGAATCGAGATAAAAATTTTTGGTAGAGATTTTTTATTTGGTTTTATAACTTTTCTAAAATCTTTTTTAAAGTTTCATTTTCTTCTTCTTTGTCGAACTACACCCTCCCCGCATCAAAGATTCAGAGTTGGATATCGGGAATATATATAACAAAAAAAGTCTACAGATTTTGACACAAATCGGGTTCAAATTTGGGAGCACAGAGTGATCTGTGATTGTGTAATTGTGTTTGCCATACCGGCTCATATTTATTCCCACTTTAATCACTGCGAACGCCACAACTAAAAATCGACTTACGCCGCCCACTCACTGAGCGACTTGGCCGCGTGGCCAGGTCGCTACAGCCAATGCCAATGCTTATCGTTTATGTAAACCACGCACTGATCATTTTCATTGGCTGCAGCAACCTGCCCGCGCGGCCAAGTCGCTCAGTGCGCGGGCGGCCTTAGGGCTCACGCGTACTAAGCAACCAAGCCGCGCGACCGGGTCGCTGCGGCCATCGAGAATGCTTACGGTATATGTAGCATCGCGCAGCGGCCACTGGGATGCCGGGCGGCGTGAACACGATCACAGGGTGACCATACTTGCTCCGTGTTCATTTTGCACCACGTGATCGAGAATTATCAATAAAAAAAACGGACGTGGCCGCGCTTCACGTCGATGTGTCTTTTGGAACAACAACAACAACAACAACAACAACAACAACAACAACAACCAACAAACAACAACCAACAAACAACAACCAACCAACAACAACAACCAACAACAACAACAACACCAACAGCCAACAACCAGCAAACACAACAAACACAACAAACGACAAATGTAAAATCTCGTAACTGAAAACCGTGGTTTAACACCTCTGTTTCGCCAAAAAATAAATGCGTTTGGAATTAAACTTAAGAGGGCCGCATACTTTAAACAATTAAACTGAATATCCTTGAGTTACAAAAAGAATTTTTTAGAGAACAATCACCACTTGCACTGGAGGGAGAAATTGCAGCAACGAGGCTTGCTTGTCAAATTTGGAGGCAATCGTTTACGAGGATTTAACACATGACTAATTAGGAGCCTTCCGGTTGGTTGAATGATACGAGGTTTTGCAGGTACACGGAGGACACGTAAAGCCATCTTTTGGCACCCGTAAAACAAAATTCATTAACAATGCACTTTAAAGGTCCATTTGGCTTCCATGTTGGCTTTCCTGTATGACTCTGGTTTGCGTCATTAGTGGCAAACGTGTGGTAAATGTTGCCAACACATTCATTTTCTTGTTTTTTTTTGCTTTCGTGCGAGATGATTTTGTGACATTAGCCTTAACCTGTCTAAATGTTGCAAACGCTATTCTCAACGGGTCGGACGACATGCCGGAAGGATTTATGTCCCTTTAACCTGGTTTTGGAGTTTAGGCGACGATATCTGGTACGCACAGAAGGCTTGTGTTTAATAATACTGATTCTCTGTCTCTTCGATAAATTACTAAACATATCTGTAAATAATAAGTTTTGCGTTTTCCGAAAAATTTGTCATTTTTTTCCCCTCGCAGTTATTTTAATTGACATTGGTAGAGTTTCAATTTTTTGTAGTTTATTTTATTAAAAAAAATCCCCTACGAATAGTTTTTAATAATCACTTTTTTGGTCATTAACTTAGAATAAAACAAGCGGATACGACACAGGCCGTGTAACAACTTTCCACTTCACGCAGTTGTATCTCGTTCCGTATGAACTTTCCATTGTGACAAATATGCTTTTTATTAAACTGTTACATGACCTGTCTTTAAATTTAAAAAAAAAATATTCATTTTTCAATTGTATTCTTAATTTTATTTTTAATTGTATTATATTTAATTCTTTTGATTAACATAGCTGAACTCTGCTAATTCCCTGAGGCAAATATGGCTTCAAAACGCCTGAATCGCTTGTGGTTGGCTTGCCTGCACAGCGCACAATCATAACTTTAGTTCTTGAAAAACGAAATTGTAGAACTAAACTGATTTTTTGGTGACCAGAAAGCGACCTTCCCAATTCAACGCCATGCTAAAGACCTGTCACATAGTCTAACCTGCCGAGAAGCAAGTAATTCTCCTTTAATCCGTAATGGTTTAATTATACAATTTGAGTGTATTTTGTATTTTTTTTTTTTTAGTTTCCCTTAGCCTATAATGTCCGCTGTTTTTTTACATTATTTTAAAACTATCAAAATTCGCTTCTTAAAAAAAAACTTAAATCTCCTTTAAGGAATCAGTACTAAAAAAAATGTATACAGTATTAAAAAAAAATGTTTCAAAATACCTTCGTCGATATTTATTTCGCACATCTCTTGTATTTTCGTTATAAAAAATAAGCTTAGCAGAGCGTGGTTTCGATCCACGGACCTCTGGGTTATGGGCCCAGCACGCTTCCACCGCGCCACTCTGCTACGAGTTCACCTACCTGGAGTAGCACATAAAAAATTCTAATTTAGACAATTATTGCATCAGCTTACATCTACAGTGGCGAAGCGTCGTTATTTGGAGTGATTTAACGGTCATGCTTCAGTTTCTGTTTCTGTTTCAGTATGTTATTTGTGTTGGATTTAAAAATAAGAAACCCTCAATAAATATTAAAAACCGTAAACATTGTTTAGGATTAAGTTTTTTTTTAATATACAAAACGTAAATATGATTTGCAATAAAATGATTTTTTTTAATGCATTTTTTTTTCAGTTTCGTATTGGGAGTAGTTTCAGTTTCATCTACAGGGCGTTCTCATGACAGATGGCGCCAGCTTTCCGTTAATCTCGCGTTGGTTCTCTTTCGTGATCAATACATAGCGATAACATCATATTAGTCTAAGTTACCTTACGTTCGAATCTGATAAGGAATCGAACCGAAATTTCATGACACCACAAATTATATCATTTTCGTACTATTTTTGTAACCAATTCTATGTTGTTGTTTTTTATTTACACATAACATCAGTCGTCAGTTTTCGAAGTAATAGAATTTGTTGATGTCATTATCAAATAAAAGTCACAATGAATAATAGAAAAAAAAAAACAGTAAATAAGTTAATGAGCAAATCTGTATACGACGATTGCATTGCAGAACGAATCCGTTAGGGTGCGTTTACGTAACAACTCGCCTTTGCATTCTCGCAGCTAGAACTCAATCGCGATGGCAAAGGTGACATTGCCATGGTAACAACGCTAAATGGATTAGCTAAATCCGACATCGTTTGAGTAAATACTTGCAGTCTTATAATCCGTGCCAATAATAAAAAAGAATTTCTCATGACGAAACAATTTTCCCAATCGCTTCTGAACTCACGTTATTTGCTGTTTTCGTTGCGAGGCGGCAGACATAAAACCGCCGCCATGTTGGAATTTGAGGTGATTTCTAGCTTCTAGCTGCGAGAATGCAAAAGCGAGTGGTTGCTAAACGCGCCCTTATACCAGGATAGAATAAATGCCACACGCGTTCGTATATTTATGCTGTCCCTGGTTAGACACGTGATAGAAAAGCTTAACAGTTCTGTGTAAGGATTTACATGATGGTGCAAATAAATCCCAAAAGGTAAAGAATATTATTCTATTAAATTAAATCAAATTATCATATATTGTGCAGACATGCGTTAAGGCCAGGCGTTATGTAGTGACGGTATTTTGACGTCGGATTGTGATTTGCGTATCTTGAGTCTAACACCCCCCCCCCCCACCCCTTCCTTCCCTTTGACTTGCAGCATTATTTCGTGAGTGGCAGTCACGCAGCGCAGCCCAGTGATGAATTCAAACTTGAAATCAGTTGTTGGAATGCTCGAGTCAGGTTGATACTTGATGCCTGTAGATAGCTGCTTACATTGGTGAAGGGATGGGATAGATAGTAAGATGGCTTAAATATAAGGCTTAAATATACGGCTTAAATATAAGGCGAATTGTGGTTAGGGGCTCACAAATTCAACATAAACGGACACGATTGTAAGGCGGATGTCTGTCACTCAAGATTCTGACAGTGCCTCTGTTGCCAATATAGTTGGTACCAAAGCACAGCCAATGCTGATGCAGTATATTTTTTCCCTTAAATATAGGTTTGTTTTTTTCCAACTGTGAATTCCATAACAAATTATTAACGTCCATTTTTGGTTATATTTCAGTTTTTGCTAAATATGTAATTCAAAAAGTATTTGAGCTAGTGTCTTTTCAGTCGCACCAATGGATAGCTCTCGAAAAAACGGTTGGAATGGTGTATTCAAACTTCAAAATAGGTCTAAATTTGAGCGAGTTAGGGATCTGGATTCGAATATAAGACAAAAATAAGACGAATATAAGGAAAAATAAGCGCGCTTGCAAGTTAAGCGGATAACTTAACTTCCCAGTGCATGAACTGCGATTCCAGGCTTCTACTTCTCGTCTTGACATCCGCCACCGTATTTTCACTGAGAAATCCATTAATTTATGGAATGCTCTCTCTGCTCAACCCCTGTTCCACTCAGTATGTTTGTCTCGCTTTGATACTCACTTCTGCTTATTTGGATTATTTGTGACTGGCTTGGGTAGTTACCACATCATCATTGTCCAGCTTGGACTGATGCCTTGTTCTATTTTTATTTCTATTTCTAAAAAGACATACCTTCTAACTATATTCGAGCATCCTGCGCCAAATAGCGTTTGCAACATTTATATAGGTTAAAGCAGGAGCGACATGAAAGGGACTGTCCATGGGTGCCTTTGAAAATTGACTTATGTAACTCAGGTTGCAAACAAACACCCTGCTGCACGTGTACTAATCGCGTAGATCGTGCGAGATGCCGCATCATAATCCCCTGATCTAGCTTAATTTTTAGACGGTTGCCTGTATATATAAGCATTCAAATTATGGTTCAGGCAGTAAACCACGTAACCGAACAAACCATGCTCGCCGAGGTTGGTTTGTGGGGGACACTGCATACGAATCTACCGTCTGGTTAGGGCTTCAAGGCCTCCCAAGACAGAAGAACATTTCGTGCGAAGCTATGCGTACCTACGTGCCTACAAGGTCAACATTGCAGTAATCGTGTGGTTGGTGTCGCGTTAAGGACGAATATTGAAGTCTTATTTACACCATACTACGTCAACGTGCTGCCGCGAGCAGCCCTGAAGGCCTCTCCAGACAGAAGAAAATTTCGTGCGAAGCTGTACGTAAGTACGTGCCTACAAGGTCAATATTGCTGTAATCGTGTGGTTGGTCTTGCGTTAAGGACGAATATTGAAGTCTTTTTTAAGCCCTAACAAGACTGGCTGCTCGCGGCTGCACGGAGTCGCAGTATGGTGTAAAAACGACTTCAATATTGGTCCTTAACGCAACACCAACCATACGATTGGAGCAATTTTGACCTTGTAGGCACGTAGTCGCGCATTGCTTCGCACGAAATTTTCTTCTGTCTGGAGAGGCCTTCTTTTGCTTGATCAAACCGGGTTAATATTCGAAGGCACCCCACGATACTATTATCGTAGGTTCCATAACTTGTTCATGGTCGCGACCCCAAGCGGTCAAATTGGAACGAGTCATCGTAACTATTGACTCAGATAAGTTTTAAAAAAAAATCGTATAACGTTGTTGTTTTGGGATTACGTATAAGTACACAAAATTAAAGGTACATTCCTCCCAACGCCATTTTTCTCGATCCTCCTCATCAAGTACGGTCCCAAAGTTCTATTAACTTACCATTCGTCATCCCTTGCTAAAAATCCGTTTTAAAATGTGGCGTCTAGGAAATTTTCTGTTGAATATTGAGAACTAATTAAATAGCGTCCTGCTATTATATGATCCTTTGCGCGATTACAATAACCATCTGTGTGTGTGCATGTACTAATTTTTAATCGTTTGCTAATAATTACCATGAAATCAAAAATCTAAGACTAATGCGGTAAAAATTAAAATTATTTATGCCAATAGATCGCTGAATTAAGAAAAATTATAAGATAATAGCCTAAAAAATAATAAAGTGTGAAGTTAAAATAGGAAAAATTTTCCGGCTTGCGACGACACAATGTTTGTGTTTATGCAGTTTCGTCTACTACGCCCAATGCCAACTGAGATAGCAGCTGCGTTCCTCGCTTCAAGAAACGCAACTACTATCTCAGTTGACCTTGTATAACTACGCCGTTTCACGAAACGATGCCCTGGTAACCAAGCAGCTGGCGATCTGCGCGTGACTATTATAAGGCAGGCGAAATGTATATTTAATACATTACATACATTACATTACATTACATTACATTACATTACATTACATAATTGATTGTATTTTCCGTATATTTTGCAGTTACATTTATAATTTCTCCTTTTTGAAATTATTTTAAAACACATCAAAATTCACTCCCTAAATAATATTAACTTACATTAAGGAATCAGTTAAAAAAAAATTATTTGTGCATTTCATTTTACACTTACATTACGGATTTTTTTTCCCCGCAACATCTCTAAAATTTTCGTTGTCGGTGGAGGAAAAAAACACTTAGCAGAGCGTGGTTTCGATCCACGGACCTCTGGGTTATGGGCCCAGCACGCTTCCACTGCGCCACTCTGCTACATTTTATTAACGTCTGAACTAATACCTGAAATACATATTGTAATTTAAACAACTATTGCATCAGCTTACATTATGTTTGTGGAGAAGCGTCGTTTTGAGAGAGCGTTTTAACAGTCATGCTTGAGTTTCAGTTTCAGTATATGTGTTATGGGTTTAAAATTTAGCACCCCTGAATAAATATTGACAATTGACGCTTTTAAGATTTTTTTTAAAAATTTAAAACGTAAATGTCGAATACAAGAATACGTTCAAAGCAATAAATATCTGCAATTTTCAATCTCAGTGAAGGAATAGGATTAGTTTCAGTTTCACCTAGCTGCGAAACCGAAACAAGTCGTGGCTCTATATGGCATGGGGAGAAAACGTATTTTTTTACCTGGGAGTGATCAGTTTTGAAAAAAAAAACTTTACTTTGCAGTCTTTTTTCTGCGGGGGGGGGGGGACGAGGGAGATGCTTTAAGTCGGGAGGAGGGGGCGGGGGGGGGGGGTGCTTTAGTTTTCCCAACCAAGTAGGCTACATAGTTATATTTTTTTTCCAAATCTGACAACTCTCCGTAACTAAAATGAACAAAAGTTACTGCCTTTAACCCATGAATAAGCCTTTTTATAGCAGGTGGCATACTTCTTATTCCCATTTTGACTTAATTTACAAACAACGAAAAACGATAAAAGAAAATTGTTGTAAGTGAGACGAACATTAGAATATTATTTAGAAATTCTGTTATCGGCCGAGCAACATTGAGACCTCAACACTCGACTGAATTAAGCCCTAAACAGAAAGAAGAAATTTAGTGCGAAGCGACACGTTACTACGTGAAGGTCAAAATTGTTGCAATCCTATGGTTGGGGTTGTGTTCTGCGATCGAGTTTGACGTCTTTGCAACCATCGAACAACGCCATGCAGCCGCGAGCAGGCAGTCTGTAGGGCGTCGCAGGATGGTTCTCCACTGACGTCAAAATCGGTCATTTAAAGCAACATACCACCTGCCTTATAACATTCCGCCTGCCTTACAACAGCTACGCGCCGATCGCATCCGCGCACTTACCATAGTCAAGGTCAACTGAGACAATAGCTTATTTCCACGCAGCTAAAAATGCAGCTACTGTCTCAGTAGGCATTGCGCCTAATAGACAAGCCAGTGTGAACGCATTAATTGTGTCGTCACAAACCGGAACGATTCTCATATTTTAAAATCACAATTTATAATATTCTAGACTAGTGTGTTATAATTTTGCTTCGACGATCTATAGGAATAATTAATTTTAATTTTTATTGCATTAGTCTTTTAGGGTTTTGTTGTCATAGTAATTATTAGCAAACAATTAAAATTAGTACTGCGCACACACAGATAAAACTTCAAGGTCATTGAAGGCGCGCAAAGGATCATATAGGTTCTTAAAATAATATAGTTAACAATATTGAACAGAAAATCTCCTAGACGCCACATTTTAAAACGGATTTTTAGCAAGGGACAGACTAACGGTAAGTAAATAGACCTTTGGGGCCGTACTTGATGTTGAGTATCGAGAAAAATGGCGCTGGGAGGTATATCCCTTTCACGCCACCCTCATTGCTTGAGTGAAGCAGTTTTGACATTACAGGCACGTAGTAATATTCTTCTGTCTGTTTCTGGCTGCTCGCAGCC
>JAHWFP010071687.1:76576-134944 GCA_023313725.1 Lithobius niger
GGCTGATAACCTATTTGACGATTTCAGTCCGACAACAATCAGCTAGCCACGCACACAACAAGGAACGAATCGCGCAGACGTTCTTTTGCTCATAAGGGTCGACAATGCAACAAATATGTCACTGTTGACAGCACTGTCATTCTTATTCGTCGTTGAGTTTTCGTTGCTTGAACGGTGATGGTGCCTTCGGAATCGACAACACTGCTGAAATGTTTTACTGGTCGTTGTTTAAAGGGGCTATTCATTGTTCAGTTTTGCTGCTTGAACGGTGATGCATGGGGTACTTCGAATCGAGTAACAATCCATAAACATGACCAAAGATATTATTAGAACTGGCGTGAGATCCAGAGTAGGCGTGATATCCGACATTATTCCTTCTTTTACATCGCAGTCCTAAACCATTGTTGCAATCCCGTCGTGTTCTATTGTTAAAGAAGGACTGAAAGCGTGAAACTCAGATCCCCGAAGTTAAGCAGCATTGGGCTGGATTGATACTTGGGTGGGTGACCACCTGGGAATCTGGCTGTTGCAGACTTAGGGCTTCGGGCAGATGACCAGGAGTGGTTAACGCTCATTAAACCCTTTAACTCTTTTTTTTAAGCGTGAAACTGGTTGATAGTATTGCACTGTTGGCTTATTTCCAATTTTCCTTAGTATTATTTCCAGCGATTTATGTCTATTTATTTACTTCTTTATTGAGCCTTATGAGTGTATGATTTGTCGTCCCTCTCCATTGACTATGGCCGAGTGAATTTCGGTGGAATGGAGCCCTGGTAACGGTTGTGACCTTAATAACGGGTTCAGTGCGTTATCTTTATGCCAGTGGAGGATGTGGCCATAGAGACTAAGGCACTATGCAAGTGATCTGGGGGCAAACTGAGTAGCTGGTTCGAATCCGGGTCATGCCACTCCGACGAAACGTAAGAGCATAAAGGTTGCTTACTGAACTACGTTATTTCTAGTGTATGTTTTTCGCTGTTGGCTTATTTCCAATTTTCCTTAGTATTATTTCCAGCGATTTATGTCTATTTATTTAGTTACTATAGAGCAGTGACACGACGTAGTATTATTGTAAATAAGTCTATGCTGGAGCCTTAATGGGTTATCTCCAAGGGGCACTTCAGAGAGAAACAGAAGGGCATCATACTGAAGCCGATGCTGTGAAGAGTGATTTCTTAGACCTTGTAGTTATGCCCTCCAAAACCCATACTGGTGCCAATATGGCGGCAAATGTCACTGCTCTATAGAAATAGAACTAACGTGTTATGGCATCTCTCTCTCTCTCTCAGCCGAGTAAAAATTGTGATCTTTAGAACTAGTTTAAATGCTTAGCTGAAAAAAAAATTGGTTTACTCGATTTCACTGAATAATTTCTCAGTGTTTAACTTCTTGGTTTCACTTTCACAACAGAAAGGTCTCGTCGAGACGATAGGCACATTTGAATGTCAAAATCGGTCAAACATTAAGGACCCGACGGAAATTTGGGTGGAATTTAGGTCGACAAAAATATTCGCTCGCTGAGAAGACGCTTTTTAGGAACGGCCACACAGTGCTGTTGTGTACATCAGGCCACAGAACCTTCTAATAAATCTTATTTTTATCTTGCGATATAAAAAAATTCACTCTTCTGAAAAGTCCATCTGACTTGTTGAATGCACTTTTCAAAAAGAGTTCTCCATTGGTGATGACAATAAAAAAACTTTCCTATTCATCACCAATGGAGAACTCTTTGAAAAATTGCCAGTAAACATCAAATGACTCCCCTATGACGTCACCCACAACATGGCGGCACCCAGCTAGTTTTTACAGGGCTGGTCCGGTTTCTTTGTTATTTTACTGTTTGATTGTAAGTATTGAACGCTGTACCTTCATTTTTTTTACTGTTTTAACGGTTTTATCTGTATTCATCCATTGTCCTTTGTCTCTAGGTGAACAAGCACAAAAATATTTCTATTGTGCTGAAAATTAAAAACGTTGCTTGATAATTATGAACTGTGAGTCTGGTTTGTCAGCAAACCCCTAGTTGAAAATCTCCTTTCACTCACAAATTGGTCGTATTGCACTGACGATTTCATTCGTGTTCGTTACACAAAAAAAGAATAATTAGCTGGGTTCACCCCATCTTTGGCAAGCCAGACTATTAACATTGTATAGATGTGAAAAACGTGTTTTAAGATCGTTTAAGACAACATTAAAAAAACAATTAAAGTCACGTTTTTTTCCCGTCAGTTTTGTCCCTGCAAATAGTGTCAAACAGGTGGCTGATTCTTTCACTCGTGTTTTCCATGTCGCATGCATGCTTTTAACAGGACTCAAACAAAAATGACAGTACCAAACGTCTAGTTTTCTACCTGTATCATTTTTCTGAACTCTTTAAGCTTTTGCTGACCCCACCACGGTTCCACCTCATAAATCCAGCTGGGAACTTGTACTTTTCCTCGACTCTACACCCTCATGGGTGCTAACGCCTATCACCGCTGGAACCCCAGCTTCCCAGCCTGACCCTGGGTGTCAAGACAGCTATATTGCTTTCGTAACGTTTTTTTTTAAATAGTTCGTGTAAACAGTTCTATTACTTTAAAAAAATTGCTGTTCAAAGTTGGCGTTCACAGTTTGAACTCCCCAATAACAAATTCGAGAAAGAAACAATCAGTAGTTCATGATATTTAATCAGTGCTAACCACTAAACAGGTTGGTAACCCTGAGACAAGCATCAGTTCAAATTGTAATTTACTACGTGCATGCAAAGATACTGCTCAGCCATTTGACCTAGCACGTATACTGCCAAAACATACTCTGAAGACATCGACTCCACACACGACTGTTCCAACCCGGTCTCCATGTGAGCTGCATACTGGCAATATAAACTTTGTGTAATGGTAGTATACACTGTGGATGCAAAAAAAAAAAAAAAAAACACACTGTACAACCAGTAAACATTCATGTGGAGGGTGGCAACGTCAAGGGGTTCCAATTGGGTTACTCAGGTTTCTCTTGGATCACGGAGTAACTTAAATATAGTCAACCCTGGCGCTCCTGACCAAGCATTAGTTTACATGATCACTTCACTCCTAGGGAGTTAATACACGCAGTCACGAGATTTTGAGTTACTCCGGGCAGTTGGGTCAATTTTCGAAAGCACCCCATGTTTCCCAATGACGAGCTTTTCCTCCGACCAGCTAACCCATTTTTTTGGCCTAAATTATCGGCAGAGGAACTTGTCGGGAGTGATCCTAGGGTGTAGAATAAATCAAGCAGTTTAGACTGACGGGGGCGGTTCTGACAGTTTGTCCCATTTTAATAAAATGGCATAGCTTGTCGGTGGGGGACCTTGACGGGAATAATCCAAGATTCAAAACAGGATTAAATGACGGGAACGGCCCCGACATTCTGTGCCATGTAAAAAAGCCGGCATAGCTTGTCGGAGGTGGACCTTGACGTGAATGATCGATACCTTTTGTAATAGGCTAAACAATGTTCCTTCCTCACTTGCTGCGGCTATACATATAACATCAGAACCCGCATCTAATCACACATTCACAACTAATAAAAAAAAATTAGGCCCTAATGTCGAGAGTGGTACCGTAATTCAGTCCCATTTTTTAATGTGACATAGCTTGTCGTCGGTGTACCTTGAATAACGAAAACTGATATGAATGTCAGGTGAGATTCCGACCGTACCATTTTCTAAAAGAGGTATAGACTGGCGGAGATCAAACTTTACACGAGCGATGCAAGGATGGTCTAGAATGACAGTGGCCCCGCTTGTCGTTGGGGGACCTCGTTAGTGGTAAACCTTGTTCCTGCCCTTCCAACAGAGGTGGGATAGCTCGGTGTGAATCTTTTCGCGCTCACTGTGGAGGTTGAGCTGGTACAGTTATGTGGGCTATCATTGCACAGAATCTGTGTCATTTAAGCCAAGAATTTATAGGGTTGGGAGGAGAATTTGTGACTGAGACCCATATACTGAAACGTCTTGGATACATTCACATTAGTTCAGTCTTAGTTTATAGAGGGCGCCACTTGTTTTATGTGGGAATTTCTACTCAGTTTTTAGCCTAAAATTAAATTAAACTAAACGAAACTAGCTTATATTTAATTATTATTTAGCTTAGCTTAGTTGTAATTTAGTTTACTTTAGATTTGGGCTAAAAAATGAGCAAAAATTACCAGATGGAACATGAGGCGCCCTCTGAAAACTCGGACAGAACTAATACGGACGAATCTAACATGTTTCAATAGGGACCTTTTAGAGTTACAAATTCTCCTCCCAAACCCTATAAATTCTTGTTTAAGCTAAGATGCTCTTGGTAAATACTAAATCAAGCAGTAAAATTTGTCTTTCTACTAAATTACTGATCTTTGAACAATATCAATAATATGATTACATGTTAAGAAATGCAAAGGACGAGTTTAGTCGACTCTTTTTGTGAGTATCATCCGCTTCTTAGGCTGGTAGCACACCTTATGAACAAGACGGTATCGAGCAAAGACATGGACTGTATTTGTGGACTGTCCACAACGTCTTGATGCTGTACACTATCAGTCTGTCCCGAATGGATGATTACAAGACTTTGTCTAAAACTTTCTTGGAATGGTTACGGCAAAATTGTTAGTTTCAAGTTTTGTACGTTAGTCTTTTGCTCGCGCATGCACGACCAACCTGTGAGCAAACTAACACGTACAAAACCTGTAGTACCTGCCTCCACGTCTGATGGTCTCTTCGACTATGATTGCATCAAGAGACATTTCTTAGTCAGTACCTTCCTAAACCACCGAACAGAGCGAACACAATGCACCACCTGTTAGAGACAGTTTGGCTTCAAACTTGACGTCGCGCGTGTGCAGTAACGTTGTGTCAGGCGTTTACTACCTTCCGAAACTGCAATCACAGCTCAGCAAAAGCACAGAGTACTCGTTACGTCATAGCCTAAACGTGACCAGACGTGGCTAATTGATAAAACCAGGCTAGACTAATGGATGTAACCAGGTACCGGAAACAGATTTATCACTGACGATGGTTGACGTAAGCAAGCCACATGACGCGGCTATAGTAGGGAATGAGCCGAACTGTCACCAACAGTGTTGCGTTTGGTTCGTTCTGTTCGGTGCTTTAGGAAGGTACTGCATATGTAACCAGCCTTAGGTAACAACTAAAGTATGATCGACTGAGGAAGCATGCAAATAAAAACTAAACCGGCATCGAGAATAGGCAGCTGCAACAATTTGAAGAATGGGAAAAAGATGGAATTCTGAAAACTCCACAAGTGTATGTCTTTACTGGAATTAAACATGCACTTCATCGACAATTAAAATACATTTTGATATATTTATCGTAGGTGGTTTCTTTATACATTTCTACGAATATTACACAATAAGTTAAAACGGTTTATTGGTTTTTATTTATTTTCCTGACAAATTTCAACAAGCCTGTTTTCGCAAATAACAACAAATGGGAACTACAGTACTCGAGGAAGTATCTCAGAAATTCTTCAATCACAAATACCAGAAATTGAATCGTAACAGGGAAGCAACCTAAAATATAAAAACTTAACACTGCATGCGTCAAAATGGTATTAAAGTTCAAACGAATTCCTTCAAAATACATAATGTTTACAAGAAGAGAAGAAAAAAAAATTACAGCAATTCGCATTTATGGGAAACGTAGACAGTTCTGGACCAGATTGACTTATTACAGGGGAATCAATAATGAAATAATTATAACTCCTCATCAACTCATTTGCAAAATAAAGTACTGTGCACAATATTTTAGACTTCCTTAATTATTACAATTCAATGTTGAAACAATGCAAAATTGAACATTAGAAAGCTGTTTTTCGGAAACGGGTTGAATCACATTCCAAGAATTGCTACTGGGATTGTAGCAATAGAGATCATTGCTTTTATCCTGGACCAACATCACGGACCGGTTGGGTTCAACTGCTCGAATCGTCCATCGACCATTTATACGATTCGGCCCAGGTCCACAGATTGTTTTCTTTTCCCAGGCATTCAGAGCTGGATCATACACCAAGAGTTTGTCCGGGTTCCTTTTATCTGGCATAACGTAGAACTTTCCATCTTCAAATGCACCAGAACTAGCAAAAGGCTGAGCTGGAATCGGGGTGATGGTTGACCAAGTCCACTGGTTTGCCGTTGGGTCATATCGCTCAACAGTGCCACTGTTGCCTGTGATGTACAAAAAACCCTGCGACTGTCCAACAATTGGAAACCAATGAGCTTCGTGAGTTGATGGAAGTACTTCAGATACTTTTGAAACTGGACTAAATCGCTGAACTGTTTTTGAAGGTGTTGGAACAGGACTTTGTTTATCAAACCCACCCACGACGTATATGTAGTTGAAGAGGTCAACACATACGGCTGCAGAAACTGGAACATTGAGTTTGAGCACAAATTTGTATGCCTTTATTGCTGGAGAATATTTATAAACCTCGTCCGTATCCCCACTTTCAATGTTTTTGCACCCGACAAAGTAGATGTCCCCGTTGAAACCAAGAGAACTCATATCCTCTGTAAGTGAAAAAGGAAAGACAGTTGGTTCAGACCACTTATGTTTTTCTCTCACGGAAATCATTGATGCGCCAGAATGTTTAGCAAAACAAATGAGACCGGCTGAAATCGCTGGTTTGCTCCATTCTGGAAGTTCTTCTCCCAAATACTGGAATACTACAGGAAGTAACAAACTCATGACTTCCTGGTTTTGTTGTACCAGTGGTTCATTACTAAGAACCTCTTTGAGGCAACTTTCTGACAAGAAACTCAAGTTGATTTGTTTAAGAAGGTTTACCATCTCATTAGTTCTTTCTTCTTCTCTGGCTTTAGACCACGCCACCAGAGCTAGAAGTGCATCATCTGCTAGATACGGATCCAGAAGGACAAGAATATCCTGAAATTGGGCGGGTTGTATTTTGAGAAAGTCGTTGGCCTTCGACGTAATCTTGAAATTTTCAGCTACCTTTTGCTTGATGTTACTTACTAATTCTGTTTGATTATACAATTCTGCTATGTTCAAAATTTCTAAGAAGCAGGTACTGTCTAGCTCGAACTTTTTGGTCTTTAGCTTAATGATGTAATTAAACAACGCTTCTACTTGAAGCAAGTGTGATACTTCCATGACTGTGGCAACGAAATCGGAATCATCTTCATCTATACGCACTTTCCCAGTGTACATAAAGGACAGAACTACTTCGACGGCACTGGGATCAAGTGTCTTTAATTCTATTCTGCCAGTATTTGATTCTGACATTGGGGTTTGTAGCATAGCACGAAAATAAGGACTGGCAGCTGCAAGTATTGTGCGGTGGGCAGGGAATTCTCTGTTTCCACAGATCAAAACCATATCGGTGAAGATTTCATCCTTTCTCATATTATCTGCTGCAGCTGTCCACAGATCATGATGCTTCTTTTGTGCATTACTGCTAAGCCTTGCCTTTTCTGCATCTGTAATGAAAGTGAGCATTATATACTGCATAAACAAAGTTAGTTATAAATCAAATGAGAATTTGAGGTTAAGCAAGAAAAGAGGTAAATAAAAGTCACCAGTAAACAGAAGAGAGTTGTTAAATATCTCAAAATGAGTCTTGGAATCTACATCACAAAATCAAAGGACACGTTACCACCACAAAAGAACACTTCGGAGTGTAACTTCGGAGTTCCCTGTTAAGTTTTGGTGAGCCGTGTCACCATCTTCAGCACCAACAACGACGGAAAAAACGAAAAACGAAAAATTACTACATCGTATTACAATCATGTACTGGTAAACATTCGAAAATCAGCGTTGGTCTGTTGTACCACTGATCTTCATTGTTCGATATGGATGCCCCAGTTAATGTCTTTTGACGTCACCGCTTTCTTCCTAAGCCTGGCCCACTGCCTCTTGTTCGAGATACAGGTTCATTAGCATTGCGGAGTTGATTTATGAAATTTCAAAAAGAATGATTTGATTGATGAAAGAAATTCAATGTAGATTTGGAGGGGTTGCACGAAGGAGCCGGATCATTGTTTGATGTTGCTTTGCGTGATGAGGTTCAGTTTTGGGGTGAGACGAGGAGGTGGAGACTCTTCTTTCATGTTGCGGGGATGGGTTTTGGACGATGAAGAATGTGGTTGGGTGCAATTCACCCCCCCCCCCCCCCCCCGCCATCATATCACAAGCAAATGGGGAGGGAAAAAAATCGGCTATGGGTGGGCTAGTATTGGCCTCTTGATGTTTGCAGTTTGTGGGCTTTTTCGAAGGTAATTGGATCCACGATTTGACATTTTTACTATTTTTGATGAAGTGAAAGAATTCTGATGAAGTGGAGAAGTCAGGAGAATCAGTGACGGGTTAATTTTGTAGAAGGAAGAGAGTAGACGTCCTCAGCAAACGGAAGCTGAGATGAACGGAAAATTTCGGCTGTGGAGGATTTATTTGCGTGCTTGGAACCCAAAGGAGTAGCCTTAGGTCTTTGCACGACAGGTTAAGTGTGGATGTTCCAAATTTTGGCTTTCAGTGCAGGGAAGTAAGTCAGAATGCGCAGAATTGAATTTGACATCGTTCGTTGTCGTGTTGCCAAAGAGAATAGCAAATGAAGTTCTTAGGGGTGGAGGGGGCAGTCTACAGCTCCTTCGGCCCAATCCAACGGGCTTTTGAGTCGTCGGCTGCCCTTGAAATCGATGTTTCTTCGTGAATGGGAGAGGAGGTGGGATGTCAGCTTCCCTCCATGGAATTTTGGCCGGTTTGAAGGCAGAGTTTGGTTTGGCTAGAAGTTGACTCGTGCCAATTTCAAACCTAAAATGGCGGGTGTCAAGAACTTGACAAAAAATCCAATTGGCTGCGTGTTTAAGCCTTTGGGGATGGATGTTATTGTGGCTTTCGAGATGTTGAAGGATGGAGGGGCATGATTTTCCAAACATCTTCAGATGGTGGAGTTGGGAGCGAAGGTGAAATGGAATTTTTCGAAGCGAGGGCCAAGTAAAGTTTTAGCTTGGTTGACTCATGGTAAAAAGGTGGGTGTTTTCTTCACGTAAACGTTGAATTTCAATTTCTTGAGCCGTTGATTTTGAGAATAAATCAGAGATGACATTCTGCACTGGAACGAGGTTCAACTTTAAAGTTTGATTTTGTGTTTTGATAGGCGTAAGTTCTTGCAAACTGCCAGGCGTAAGGTTTTTCGTAAGGGAAAGTAATGGAAGATTTCGCTGGTTCAAAGAGGTTTGATGTAGTTTCGGGTGTGTCCGAATCGATGCTGTAAAAGGTCGGAGTCGGAAGGAGGGATACGTCATAGGGTGGAACATCAGTTGGTGGAGTGTGTCAGGATTCGGTTTGGGAAGGTTCTTGGTGAACTGGTGGTGACAGCATGGTCATCGACAGAAGAGGTGGCAGATGATAATGGAAGTAATTTTTTGGCCTTCGTAGATGGTGTTGGGTCTTCAGTGACATAACGCTCGGCAAAATTAAAAAAAAAAAAAAAAAAAAAAAGTCTCTTGAGGAGTGCTCCGTAGCCTCTGCAACAGCAGAGAGGGCCAGTCATTATGGGGTTGAGAGAGACAAAGAGGAGTGCTTGGACGATACGGTGATTATAGATAAGAGTGATTACGACGAGGATATCGAGAGTTGGGAGTTGGACATGACGTACGGTGAACTGAAAGGGATTGTCCGAGGCATCATTGGAATTTTCGGAGATGTTGTTGCGTTGGATGGTGATGTGCTAAGGATCAGAGCGGCTAAATTATCCATCTCCTTCTTGTCTTAATGCTGTTTCTGTCTTTTCGTGGAATGAAGCTACATCTTTCTGATGTCATGCCAGCGATCCCGAGGAATGGTAATGCAAAAAGGGCAAGGGTTACCGAAATAATCACACAAGTGTGGTTTTGGCAGACTTTACTCGGGTCAATTCTCCTTTTCCTAGAAGGTATACCATCACATGTGCAATTTTTGATATCAGGAAAAGTTGGTGTCCGGTTCAGAAAAAGGGTCTTTGCTGCTGATGAATGATCGATGTGATTTTCCACCACGAGTAATAGCCATGATGAGTGTACCAAGAGTGCGAGAAAAAAGGCAACAGTTGCGAGTTATTGATAGACTAGAATGCCACAAAAGGGATTGAATCGTTCACAACTCTGCCACGAGATGTCGCATCGTAATGTGGATGATGGTGAGGGTAGCACTGATGGTCTAGTGATGGAGAGAATGTGAGCCCTCTAAAATATGATGAAAACTGGTGATTTCATAAGCAGTATGTGTTTTCGGGACAGACGTTATGCCTAACCACAGAAAGATAACAGACATCACAACTAAGGTGTCCAGGGTAACGGTTGTGAGTGTTTTTTTTAATTTTTTAATTTTAGAAATGAAATAGGGCTGAGTGATGACATGGCTGAGACGAAGGCTTATTGGTCGAAGTGTCAACTAAGGCATGTCACGCTGACCGGTGAAATGACAAACAATGGTGGAAATAATTGTGATTCAGCACGGGTGATCGACGTGAAGAGGATTGAAAGAATTGATATCAACCAATTAGCGCGTCATGTTTGTCTGTATATATGGAGTTAGGGAAAAGATGGTTCCAACCGCTATCCTTTTGACTGGGGGGGGGGGGTGCAAGGAGCTACCTTGGGCAACAACAGGGAGGGAGCCATGACAAGTCTTAATTTTCGACGTGGGACATAGATGGACAGAAGCTGGGTGAAGATGCCTGATATTGATCTGATTCGACCCGGGAAAACGACAGGGAGGGAGTCAAGATGACTTGACTTGATAGCCTGAGGTAATCAGATGTTACGGACGAAATCACTGGAGAGACAGCTCCACAAAGAGAGAGAACCAAATGGCTACTGACTGGGCGGGTGACTGGTTGATTGAGGCTGCCACAGCGAGGGGAAACCGATTAGTTGGTCCCTGTGGGCTGAGGCGTCTTTCGATGGGACGAAAAGAGGGGTTGTCAGCAAGAAAGATCTGTGTCGATCAACCCTCGGAAATGACTGAGAAGGACCCACGATGTCTTGTCCGTTGCATAAGATAAAAATATCCGAGAATGACGGTGATGGCCAGCTCAGCTGCCTAAAGCTGGTGGGTGAGGAGAACTTACAAAGGCAATTGAAGACGGTATGGCTGGCCGCAGTCAACGCATGCGTCAGAGTCCCACGGCGAGTCGGCGAATGAACAGACGTTGACCACAAAAGAAGAACGTGAGGTCTGCATGACAAAAGAGCATGGTGATGGCAAGGAGAGGCGGCGATAGGGTTACTGTGCTGGGCAAGTGAGTGTGGACCAACACATGTAATCCTTTGACAACATCCTGACTTCAATAATGTATACACTCTGCACTCCTGTAAATTTTCCTTCATCCGAAGACAGCTTGAAAAGTTTGTAATTGTCAACCAGAAGTCCTGTATCATGAACCATTTAGACCTCGATAACTTCTACTAGTGCAAATGGCTACTCACCCTCACAAAATTCGACTTTCCAGCCAGTACTCCATAGCTCAGCTTGAAGTCATTTTGTTTCCAACATGGTGGCTCCAATTAACGCTCAGCTCTACTGCCGATAGCATCTTCTTTTTACTGTTTTAACGTATTTTATGTACTTCTGATGAAGACTGGTGTGACCAACAGAGTCGAAATACTTTAAAATAGTCAAAAGAAGAGGCAATCAACAGTAGAGTTGTAGTAAGTAAGTTTAATTAATTAACTTTATAAAAAATTCAGTTTGAGTTATTGCTAAAGTATCGAGCAGAGAGCATACTCTGCCCTAGTTTGAATCACTAAATCTTCTGCGATTTAACATTATTTGTAAGAATGCTATTTGTATGTATATGTACAAGGCTTTAAATGAAAAATGTTGGGAACCATTTCTCTGTGTAACTTCAGAAGGTATTACGACACTCACACACAACACTCAGTACCTTCCTAAAGCACCCAACAGAGCGAACAGAACGCACCACTGTTAGAGACAGTTTGGCTCCAAACTTGACGTCGCGCGTGCGCAGTGGTTTGCGTCAGCCGTTCAGTACCTTCCTAAACTACAATACAGCTCAACAAGCTCAGCAGAATATTCGATACGTCATGCCTTCACCGCGACCTAACCTGGCTAATGGATTTGACCAGGATTGGCTAATAGATGTGACCAGGCGAGATCAATGCCAAATTGCGAACCATCTCAGGGAGTTCGTTTGCTGGGGTGGAGGTTTGAGCATGCGCGAGGAAACAGTTTTGACGAAACAGATTCATCGCTGACGACGTCAACATTCATTCAGATTCATCGCTGACGATGTTGAAGTCAATCAAGCCGCATCAACACGGATATTAGCAGGGAATGAGCCAAACTGTCACCAACAGTGGTGCGTTTGGTTCGCTCTGTTTGGTCGTTTAAGAAGGTACCGAATGATAAACTTGTTACGGGTGCATGTAGAACTAACAATGGAAAAATGAGTCTGTATTACACTGCTCCCAGTGTTTGGAATGACTTACCAGTCAATTTCGGGTAATTTAAACTGTCGAATTTTTTTAAGTTTCATAAGAAAATATTTCATGAGCTCGTATAAGTTATCTTAATTACTATCATTATTATAATTATAACACACGGCATGAGACATAGATTGTATTTTTTAAAGTTTGTATTCAGTACATCGTTGATGATGACAGTGATCCATTATGGCTATTCAAAGAACACTAAAAAGGTTACATGTAAATGGTGGCAGTACAAATTACTAACCTGTTATAATCCATGCCCGTATGCATGCAGGGTGTCTATAGCACTCTGCACACGTTCTGAGGTGTGTAATGGACTGGTTGCAAGTCGCCATTGTTCAGGGTTAGACACGCTCTCTGAAGCAAAAGAAATAAACAAAATATAAAATATTAATAAAAACTTAATCAGCTTAGAATTAGATAAATCTTGGACGAGATAAAATGAACCTGAGCAAAAACTAAGGTTCGACAGTCTGCTTCACCATTAAACTGAAGGATAGTGTACGAGATGAACACTTGCATAAAGTATACATATTAACAAGAATTTATAGCGTTGGGGAGGAGAATTTGTAACTCTAAAAAGTTCCTATTGAAACGTGTGACATTCATTCCTATTAGTTCCGTCCTAGTTTTCAGAGGGCGCCGCGCGTTCCATCTGGCAATTTTTGCTCATTTTTCAGCCCAAAGCTAAAGTCAACTTTTAATATCAACTAAGTAAACTAAATAATAATTAAATACAAGCTAGTTTCGTTGAGTTTAGATTAATTTTAAGTTGAAAACTGAGTAGAAACCCATGGCGCCCTCTATAAACTTAGACGGAACTAATAGGAATGAATCTAAGACGTTTCTGAAGGAGTCTCAGTCACAAATTCTCCTCCCCAACCCCATAAAGTCGTGTATGGGGCAAGGTAGCCTAATAGCTAGCACGACCATTTCATGTGCAAGAGGTCCTAGGATCGATCCTGCCCTCACTCAGCCACCCCTGGTATTTTCGGGGTGATGCCTCATGCTCATGTTTTCACCAAACTTGATCTTCAAGGGACGCTAGTACAGTAGTGGCGCCAGCCAACTCCAGATGGGGGGAGGGGGGGGGCAATGATTTCCCGACCGGGGGGGGGGCAAAGAAAATGAACATTTTTTTTATGGTTATATGATGTACTTTAGCAGGGACCCGGCGAAATCAGCTGGGGGTCTGGGGGAGCACTGTAAGCTCCCCCAGCGGGGTCCGGGGCTGATGCATTTTACGTTATTTGAGGGCCTATTTTCGGTTTCCCGAGACACGTTTACACCAAACTGTTAAGCAAATTTTGGATGTTTTTCGTAAAATTTCTTTAGCATGGTAGGTCGTAAAAACCTAATTTTTTCACCAAAATTCGGGTTTATTTAATTCGACGTGTCACACATCGAATTAATGCGATTGTGGCCAAAAAACGGGGGTAGCCGATTTACGTCAGCGACATCTCCTCAAAAACCAGACACATTTGTTCAATTCTGATCCGACGAAATTCAAGTATGCGGGTGGGTGAGTTGCAGTGCGCCAGTACACAAGGTATTATGCTGTAGTTAATTTAGTTAGGGCGGTTTTAGTTCGCTAACCTCTAAAATGGTCTCTGAGAGAAAAACCGTTGTCAAATAGTACACGATCAGTGGCTGACGTCAGCGCTTCCTCAGAGTAAAGGTGTGCGCTCAGCGAAGATCATACGAAAAATTGCGGCGTGTAACTGCGCATTTCGGCAAGTCAGCTCTTCAACATTGCGGTCGGTTAGTGGCTATCGTGTACGTCGAGACGGCTCCTGCCTTATGGCGCAGAACAACACAAAGTGAGTCATCACTTACCTTTGCGGTGGTCTGGATGGTACACAAAATTTCTACGATTGAATCTAGACGGTACAATGAATGCGATGCACGTATAAGACTTTTGCTCTTAATTACTGCGCCATTCTCACTGCTTTTCGGGTGCGATATATTACAGTATTTTATTACGCGTATTTGTGGTGTTGTTTCCTATTGAACGAGTGAGCAAAGCGAATGATGTCCTGTTTTCACAGTGGCGGACTGGCCAGAGGGAGGAAGGGCGGGATATTCCTAATAGCCTCTGACTTTCAGATTTTTTTTAAGATCCGTAACAGGAAGACTCACGTAAGTTTTATTGGTTCGACATTAGTTTTAACCACAGATTTGGCCGCCTGCCGTCGTTTTTTGAAAAGACACGTGTCTCGGCTCAAGAAATAAAAATTATCATTATACAGTTGTACACTATTTCCTAACTCTACGGTTACAGGCAGTCAAAAACGTATTGAATCAGATGTGGTTGTAAAGCCCTAACCAGACTGGCTGCTCGCAGCTGCACGGAGTCGCAGTATGGTGTAAAAAAGACTTCAATATTGGTCCTTAACACAACACCCACCATACGATTGCAGCAAATTTGACCTTGTAGGCACGTAGTTGCGCATTGCTTCGCACGAAATTGTCTTCTGTCTGAAGAGGCCTTTAGCCTAACAGGCGTATTCCATAAATCCACTCAAGTGTGAGTGGGGCTAAAAGCGGGTGTAAGGGTCAAAACGCATCTACAGAAATACCTTTAGATCTTAGGACACTCACATTCGCTTTTGTGGCTGTACTAAAATTGTTGACCCTTACCTTAAATGTTTGCACTCACATTTGCTGTCTCACACTCACATTTGAGTGGATTTCTGGAATACGGCTGTTAGAAATACAGTAATTATATAGAACAGCGCCTTTTCAAGCTATCGACATAATTCAACCACCTTTCGATTCCTTTCGTCGTTGTGGTTCAGAAAATAATAACGAAAACTTGCGCAAACGGTTTTTTCTTTTATAAAATAAGTTTTAAAACACGTTAAAACGCTATTGACAATCGTGGTTAGGTCGCCATAACGCGCGACGATGGGAGCGCAACAAGAAAACCTGATTTCGACCAGAACATTAGTAAACGGAAATTATATTCTTCCTAGGACAATTTTTTTCCTGTATGAAATACAGTTCGCATGGGGGCGCTTCGCGCGCACTTTTATATACATCGAGAATTTGTCTAATCAGAAATAGTGTGACTCAAGCATTTGTGAAACAAGGAACAAATTATGACACTTGCGTCATACTATTTCTGATTACACAAATTCTCGATGTATATAATAATGCGCGCGAAGCGCGCCCTTGCGTACGATGTTTCATACTGTAAAGAATTGTTGATATAGAAATAGAACGACAGTTCGCATCCATCACAAATCACCGCTTCAGCCATGCCGACGCAAATGAACAAGATAATTTCCATTTACTAATGTTCTGGTCGAAATCAGGTTTTCTTGTTGCGCTCCCATCGTCACGCGTTAGGTCACGCGTTATGGCGACCTAACCACGGTTGTCAATAGCGTTTTAACGTGTTTTAAAACTTAATTTATAAAAGAAAAAAGTGTTTGCGGAAGTTTTCGTTATGATTTTCTGAATCGCAACGTCGAAAGGAATCGACAGGTAGTTGAATTATGTCGATAGCTTGAAAAGGCGCTCTCCTATATAATTACCTACCTGTTCTATATTTCTGATTGTACGAGTCTCTAAATAGTTTCTTGCGCCGGCAGGGTCAGTAGTGACGTTTCAACGGAACACGCCAAGCGGGCTTAGCCAAAGAAGCCAAGAAGGAAAAGCTATATAAAAATGAACATAATTATTTAAATGATACGCACCTTATTAAACAGCGGTTGACTTGGCAACTCAGCGCTACACTATGGAACAAATCCACGGCAAATAAAGTGAGTAATAATGTTGATAACACGCAGACTATGCCTCTTTATACAAGAAAAAAAAATGCGTTCAATCGCCTGACTATCACGTTTTCCCTTCCAACGTGGCCCGAACAGCGCGTCATTTATGACACGCCTGGTTTTGTGACGTCACTTCATTCTATCTTGCGCGCAGGCTGGTGTGGTCGTAACGAGGGGTATGACAAGCGTGTAAATCATGACACCGTATGATTTACGGGGGGGGGGGGGGGGGCGCAAACTAAATAACTCAAAACATAAAACAATAAATCACTGATAAATCATTAAATCAAGGGTAAATTACTGGTAAATCAGTAAATCAAGGGGAAATCACTGTAAATCGTGTAAATCAGGAAATCATTGTAAATCAATAAATCAGAAGCAAATCAGTAAATCACTGGTAAATCAGGGTTAATCAAGAGTAAATCACTGTAATTCGTGTAAATCAGTAAATCATCCTAAATCAGGAAATCATTGTAAATCAATAAATCAATGTAAATCAGTAAATTACTCGTAAATCAAAGATAAATCAGTAAATCAGTAAACCAAAGGTAAATCAGTAAATCAGGCACACTAGTCAAGCCTTTGTTGGTCCCCTCGGGTCGAAAGCAATTGAAACGCGTTAGCGATACTCAAAAACCAAATTCGCAAAATTAGGCGTGCAAATATTGCTATAATTGTTCGCTTATTAAAGTGGCACTAACGCCGATTGAAAGTAGGCAGAATCTGGCACCATCTAGCGCTATCTATCATTTGCTTGCACCAAGAGAAAGAATGCACAACGGCATTTCTTTTAACGAAACAAACAAGCCACGACCTCCTTAAATATTATTGTGTGAAAGTGTGGCACGTCCGCGTGCACCTGGGAACAAACTATAAAGGCTAATAATATCACCGCCTCTAGATGGCGCCATGATATTATCGTGCTCTTTTCAAACGGTGGTAGTGCCACTTTAAAGACATAAACGTACCAAAATATCAGTGTAAATAGATTGAAGTTGTAATAAGGCAACTCGCAAGTTCTTAAGTATTCTATTTTTATTAGCAGATTTCTCCAAGGTAAATCAATATCATGCGCGTTCACGCAAAAAAAAAAAATTACTGCCGACAATTATTATTCACCCGCGCCAAGTTAGGCAACAAACATCACATCAATTCAATTGTCGAGGACGTCTACCATTGTAGCGCCGTCCAACGTAGCGCAACGCTATAGCCGTAAAAAAAAGGTACACGGATTACAAACAAAAACGTCATGTATGCCGAAAAAAGGGTTATGTGATTGAAATGTCACTTTACTTGTTAAAATGTACACGGATAAAAATTGATGATTTTTAATTGAAATGAGCAAATGTACAACTGAGAAAATTGCATCTGTTTAAGCGCTGGAGTGCTTTGAACAATAGTTTAAGTGGTAAAGCACAACAGCAATTAAACAGATGCAATTTTCTCACTTGTACATTTGCTTAATTCAATCATCAATTTTTATTTGTGTACTTTTTAATAAGTAAGGTGAAACTTCAGTCATATAACCCTTTTTTCACGACACACTTGACGTTTTTGTTTGTTTTTGTTATAACACCTTATGACCTTCTCTCGAGATAACCGATATCGCATACTACACTCTTATAATTTGCTTGATCGTTTTTTATGTGGAAGGTCTGTCTGTATCATCATTGTTGCAGCAAGAAATCTCCTCCAGCGCAGCGAAACGACGCGGAATGAGCGAGCGAAGCGAGCGACTCCGCTAGTTTATCTTATTACTGCAGTTTCATTTTTCGTTTTTTAAAGAAATTTTCAAGTACACGATACAATTTATTCGTAAGACCGAGCACCGAACAATTAAAATGTGCAGTTGTTTTCTTCTCGATTAGATTACACAGGCCTCATACTTGTGGCTCAAGGTCGTTATCTAGTTATCGCTTTTCAAAACTAGAAACCCTTATGATAATTGATGACACGCACGCCAAAAAAATAACCGAACGTACCGGAGCCTAATCCAATCTAACTGAAAATTATGTTTATCGTTCTTTAATAAGCGAACAATTATATTAGCACGCTTAATTTTGTGATACTGGTTTGAGTAGCGCTAACTCGTTTTGATTGCTTACGCTAACGCACGGAAAAAGGAAGTGACGTCATAAACGCAGGCGTGTCATAAATGACGCGAGGTTCAGGCCACGTTGGAAGAGAAAACGTGATAGCAGGTGACTGTACGGGTTATTTTTTTTTTTCGTATATAGAAAGGCATCGGCTACATGTACCAATATTTTCACTCGTTTTATCTGCCGTGGATTCGACCCATGTTGTAGCGCTGAGCTGCCAAGCAATTTAATAAGGTGCGTATAATTTTAAGACATGTTTTTTGGCCACTTTTTGGCTTCTTCGGCTAGGCCCGCTTTGAGTGTTCCGTTGAAACGGTACTGGCTCAGGAAATTATTTAGCGACTCTTACAATCAGAACCGTAAGCAGGGGCGCCTCTACCCTAAAAAAAGTAAGGGGCCCAAATGCCAGCAGTTGCGTAAATAACGGGGATTGGGGAGGGGGGGGGGAGGGAGAGAGAGAGAGCAAGGGACAAGAACCAAGGCCCCTCCCTCCCTCCAAAAAAAAAGCCAAGGGGCATACAAATCATTGGATAAATCTTAAATTCGCTATTTTCTTCCAAACCTTTTTTTTTTGACGAAGCATATGTAAAGCAAGAAAAGTAATCGCACAATACAATTAAAGTTTTCATACGTTCTCCAGCAAGGGCGTGAACCGGGGGGGGGGGGGGGCTAGAATTTGCCTACCTCCGAGAAATGCGTTGATAATAAGTTAGAGTCAAATTCCGCGACACATGACATGAATGAAGCGTAAGTGCATAAAGGACGAGGTACACAAATGAATATAGCACATTTTTACTCCATTTAAATAACTTTTTGGAAGATTTAACTTAATAACGCAAGTTTCACTTAACGAATGAATTTATTTATTTATTGCTGTTGAATACACAGCTTTTTCTTTACGTAGTTCCGCTTAGTGCAAGGCAACGCATCGTGTTCGATTCGTGTGCCCCGTAACATAGCATTCTTTTGTTCCGAATCTAGTGTTATTAATGTATTCATAAAAACAGAAATTAAAATGAAAGGCTAACTAAAAAACTTGTTTTCTCTCTCCCGGGTTCTTAAAACTGAGGGGGCTATTATTGGTCCCAGCAAAAAGTGGTGGGGCCATGCCCCCTCTCCAGCTCCGGCGCCTATGACCGTAATGCTGGTATCCCCGTCTGGGAAGAATCTGGTGGGGAATGACGCTAATTAAATTCGCATGTTGCTTACTCTTTGGTTGCTTATTTAGGAGTGATGTTTCAAAGGCTGACTACCCACACGCACGCGCTTTGACTGTGTAACGTAATATCTGGAGTCGAGACACGAGTCTTTTTCGTAATATGAATGCAGGCGGCCTAATTGTTCTTGCTCCGCACATGGACTTATATACTATCACATTACATGTGACTTCAACCGGACTTCAAGCAGAGGTGTGTAACGTCACACCACGTCGCACAACCGGCCAAATGTCAGACGCCACATACGCCGCCGCCATGAATTTTGCGTTATCTGAGTATGTTTTCGACAATCTTCGGCCACCACTTGAAAGACGCGAATAACCCTCAATCAATCAATGTTGTTTTTTCTTTGTGTTTTTGTGTTTTTCTGGTTTTTTTTTTCAGTTTTCTTATTTAACGTGGACAATTTAACGTGCCTTTTTAACTTCGTGGAATGCGCAGTGCTCATTGTGTTTTTATATAAATCTAAACCGCATTTCTTAAAACTTCGTTAAACCTTCTAAATTTTACGGAAAAAAATTTGCGTTTGAGGTTGGCGCATTCACATTTTTTTGGCGAAGAAGCTTTAAGCTGAATTTGGATCCATTGTAACACTATCTGCTGATCGGCCGAGCGAGCGAATTCGAATACTCGATTAAGTTTAGATTTTGTCTGTTTCTTTGTGTGGTTATAAGCTTGGAAAACGATAACGTTTGTAGTTTTGTTCTGATTTGGTCGAAATTTCATGAGAGCTTTTATGGAGAAATTTCATGGAACTTCATGGAAGTTCATGAAATGAATGAGTTCAAAGATTAAAATCCTGCCTCAGATATTTTCGAAGAGATTCGGTCATTCATACAGTACCTTCCTAAACGATCGAACAGAGTGAACAGAACGCACCACTGTTGGAGACAGTTTGGCTCCAAGCGTGACGTCGCGCGTGCGCAGTAACGTTGCGTCAGCCAGTTAGTACTTTCCGAAACTGCAATCAAAGCTCAGCAAAATCAACAAGCTCAACAGAGCATTCGTTACGTAATTCCTTTAACGTGACCAGGCGAGGCTAATGGATATAACTTGGCGCGAAGAATGCCAAATTGCAAACCATCTCGAGCAGGAGGTTGCGAGTGGTGGAGCTTTTGAGCATGCGCTAGGTGCCGGAAACAAATTCATCACTGACGATGGTTGACGTAACCAAGCCACTTCAAGACGGCTATAGTAGGGAATGAGTTGAACTGTCACCAACAGTGGTGCGTTTGGTTCGTTATGTTCGTTGCTTTAGGAAGGTACTGATAGTAGCGGCAGTTAGGGAACCAGATCGATAAGGCTAGTGGCCCCGAGCATTACAATAAACACCTCATGGTGGAAGTTCTTTTAATTCGAATAATGCAGGAAATATTTACAAACGGTAAAAAAAAAACCACTTTTACTTCCAGTTCTATACGTTCACACATGGACATGGCAGTCGCTTCATTTCTACAGGAAAAGGGTGCGTGGAGGCAGGCAGGCTACGCAGTTGCGCTCGTAAAATCAGTGTTGGATTCGTTGACTTACTTCAGTATTAGCTTGCATTATTCGTTTCGGTGTAGACTAATGCATTACAGAATCTCGGCCGAGCATTTGTGGTCATCTCAACTTAGTAGGTAATATGCCTACTTTCTGTTATACAGCTATCTTTAATACATGTAATTTATGCATGTGTTCACCTCATATGCCATCCTTTCGTTTCACGGTAAAGTAGGCTGACGAACCTAAGTTTTCCCCCAGGCTCAGTCTATCTCGTCCACGATTTTTCTAATTCTAAGCTAATTAAGTTTTCATTAATATTTTATATTTTGTTTATTGCTATTTTATTCAGGGAGCCTGTCTACCCCGGAACAATGGCGACTTGCTACCAGTCCATGGAACACATCATACACGTGTGTGCAGCGTGTCATGGAAACCCTAGAGCCGTACGCATAACGCTTACAGAAGGTAAGTATTTTATACTGGTACCATTTACATCTTGCCTTTTTAGTGCTCTGTTCATAATCAAAGCGGTTGATTGTTGTCAACGAGGGTACGGACCACTAGCCGTTTCTCGCAGACGAGCGAATATCCGCGGTAAAACGGCCAGACCTCACGGATATCTCTTACTTAATATAATTACCCTTGTTAGAAAAAATACATCTTCAACTTTCATCTCAGCCTAATTACATCTATCTATCTTAATTAGTACGGCTACTGCAGCAGTTTAAAGATAGAATTTGAGGTAAACAGTCGCAAAAATAACAGTGCTGCACACTAGCTAAACTGCCATAGCTTAGCTCCTAATTACGTAATATAAATCATTATAATTACCCTTCTTGGAAAAGATCCATCTTCATATTTAATATAATCCTATTTATATCAATTTATCTTGACTAGAACAGTTACTGCAGCAGTTTAAAGATGGCATTTGTTGTAAAATAACACTTAACAGCACAGCGCTGCAAAGTAGAAAAACTGCCTTTGCTTAGTCTCTAATGTACAATTTTAATTCCCCTTGTTGGAAAACATACATATTCACCTTTCATTTAAGCCCAATTATGTAAGTGGATCTTAATTAGAACTAATATTGCAGCTGTGTAAAGTCATGAATTACAATACACATATGCACTGTTGTATGTATAGCATACATAACTGTCTAATAAAAATTGATTGGCGAATTTGGGTCAAAAGGGCTAATTTTACATGAGATAAGCATAGAAAATTTTTTGAAGGAAATTTATTTTTAAGGATAATTGCTAACCGGTGTATTTTTAATCAGATGAACGGCTTAGGACGATTGAAACAAAAATATATTTTCTGGTCTCCATATTTGGATGCCTCCATGGCTTAGGGTAAAACCGCTGGGTGTCCAAATGTCTTAACATTTGCCACTAAAAGTTATTTTTTGTTTCTTTCAGTCTACATGATTGAATTTTGTATTTAGTAGGTAAGGTACCACTTTCCCAATTTAAAGTGAAATATTCAAGTTTTAAGGATAAAAGTAGGTCTTATTTTGGTCTTTATTTCATTGGCTCGGCACTATAGGATGTTACATGGTGTTCGAGTACTGACACGTAACAATACCTTACACAAATCTTTTGAGCAATTTTGATTTTTACTAACATTTTTCTCGATTTACTCCCTTAAAAAATGATACAATCCTGTGAAAAACACTGTTCCACCCCCAGAATCACTAGGGAATCCTTTGATTCGTTAATCTGGTGCCAAAATGAAGTTATCCTGCAAGTTTCAACCCTGGGCGAATTAATGCATTTTTCACCCCCAATTTGGGTCTATTTTTCCTGTACTACTGTTGTTTTATGAAATAACAATGACAGGACTGGCTTGCATAAAAATGTACTATACCTAGAAAATCCAAATGTAAAATTGCAAAGAATAATCTCAACACTTAGTCAGTACGAAGATCGTCAGCATTTTGAAGCTTAATTCGAAATTACTCTTAACTAAGGCTGTACCGAGCACAATTTTTCCTGCCGAGCCGACACCGAGCCGAGCTCTCAAAAAATGCCTGGGGCACCATGCGTAACCGAGCCGATCAATGATGCCGAGCAGAACCGAACACCTTTATTATTAATCACAGGGTGATGCCGGGTGTACCAGCTTTTTTCACATTTTCTCACATTCATACTTTTCATTTTTGTATCACTATTTCTTCGTTTTCATATACACAACCATTGTAATTTCTCGGTAATTTCATCAAGGCGATCAAGGCGGTAATTTCATCAAAGGCGAATTCAAACCAATCAATTTTTTTTCGTGTTCTTACAACAGAATTCCGGGCCCAAAATGAAGACGGATAATTTGATTGCCCTTAACTTCAATAGTGCGTTTTGTCTTACTTTTCGTACAAACACTTCCTTTTTATGTTACCGCTGGCAAATTATCACATTTTTCATGCATCCCTGTATCAGCAATCCCTGTATCAGCAATCGCTAAATGCCAAGCAGGCTTCTAGATAGAACAATTCTTTACACTGAAACAGCCTGGCGTAGCAGCAGCATATAGGCTACCGTTAGTTTCGCACACTGCAATTGATGGCGTATCGACATATCTGGTATGGCAAATTAAGCCTGCATTAACAACCACTATCATAACAAAAAAAGTAATTTAGTATCAGTTAAGTCACTGTTCAGCTAATAAAAGTTTTAACAATTGACCAATTCAAAACAATTAAATCAGTGCTGTTGACACTAAAACTCTGAGATTTTTCTTGATGAAAGTAAATTCTTAACTTTTTCAGGTTTCAGAAATAAGCGTAATGGTGGAACAATACTTCCAGTGGTACTAAACCAGCAACCATGTGCACGTCATACCTAAAAAAAGAGCCTTCCTCTATAATGCACTGCTGCGGTTACCAAGCGTAATATGAAAGCGAATGTCCAAAAAAGCATAAAAAAAAATCTACACGAATTACCTGCTAATTTAGTTAATATATTGAATTGTGTGATAGTCCATCAACCTTCGTGCACCAGGAACCATGCATAGAATCACAATCATCGACTGGAATCCGGCAAAATGAAGCTCGCATTCAAGGTCCTGTGGTCACAGGATCGCGCGTCAAGACTAGACGCAAGCCGCGCTGCTCGGCTCGGTTAAATGGATGTACAATTGCTCGGTATACAGAGGTTGCCGATAATGCTCTGCTCGGCGAGAATTGGCTCGGCAGCTCGGTATCGGTACAGCCTTACTCTTAACTATAAGGATAAGATACGGCTAACAGTATTCATGTTAAACTGGATTCAGTTATCTGTATAGGGTTTTTTAATTGCCTAAATTCCTAGACACATTTTGAGATATTAACAACTCTCTTCTGTTCACTGATGACTTTTTCACCTCTTTTCTTGCTTAATTTCAAATTTCAATTCGATTCGTAACTAACTTTATTTCTGCTTTATTTAATGCTCACTTTCATTACAGATGCAGAAAAGGGAACGCTTAAAGGAGATGCGCGACAGGAGCATCAAGATCTGTGGGCATCTGCTGCAGATGCCATGAGAAATGATAAAGTCTTGACCGATGTGGTTTTGATTTGTGAAGACAGAGAATTCCCTGCACACCGCACAATACTTGCAGCTTGCAGTCCTTATTTTCGTGCTATGCTACAAACCCCAATGTCAGAATCAAATACTGGCAGAATTGAATTAAAGACACTTGATCCCAGTGCCGTCGAAGTAGTTGTGTCCTTTATGTACACTGGGAAAATACTTATTGATGAAGATGATGCAGATTTCGTTGCCACAGTCATGGAAGTATCACACTTGCTTCAGGTAGAAGCATTGTTTAATTACATCATCAAGCTAAAGACCAAAAAGTTCGAGCTAGACAGTACCTGCTTCTTAGAAATTTTGAACATAGCAGAATTCTATAATCTAACTCAGTTAGTAAGTAACATCAAACAGAAGGTAGCTGAAAATTTCGAGGTTACGTCGAAGACAAAAGACTTTCTCGAAATACAACCTGCCCAGTTTCATGATATTCTCCTTCTTCTGGATCCGTATTTAGCAGATGATGCACTTCTAGGTCTGGTGACATGGTCTAAAACCAGTGAAGAAGAAAGAACTAGTGAGATGGTAAACCTTCTTAAACAAATCAACTTGAGTTTCTTGTCAGAAAGTTGCCTCAAAGACGTTCTACGTAGTGAACCACTGGTACAACAAAACCAGGAAGTCATGAGTTTGTTACTTCCAGCAGTATTGCAGTATTTGGGAAAAGAACTTCCAGAATGGAGCAAATCAGCCATTTCATCCAGTCTCATTTGTTTTGCTAAACATTCTGGCGCATCAAAGATTTCCGTGAGAGAAAAACATAAGTGGTCTGAACCAACTGTCTTGCCTTTTTCACTTACAGAGGATATGAGTTCTCTTGGTTTCAACGGGGACATCTACTTTGTCGGCTGCAAAAACATTGAAAGTGGGGATACGGACGAGGTTTATAAATACTCTCCTGCAACAAAGGCATACAAATTTGTGCTCAAACTCAACGTTCCAGTTTCTGCAGCCGTGTGTGTTGACCTCTTCAACTACATATACGTCGTGGGTGGGTTTGATAAACAAAGTCCTGTTCCAACACCTTCAAAAACAGTTCAGCGATTTAGTCCAGTTTCAAAAATATGTGAAGTACTTCCATCAACTCACGAAGCTCATTGGTTTCCAATTGTTGGACAGTTGCTGGGTTTCTTGTACATCACAGGCAACAGTGGCACTGTTGAGCGATATGACCCAACGGTAAACCAGTGGACTTGGTCAACCATCACCCCGATACCAACTCAGCCCTTTGCTAGTTCAGGTGCATTTGAAGATGGAAAGTTTCAAGTTATGCCAGATAAAAGGAACCCGGACAAACTCTTGGTGTATGATCCAACTCAGAATGTCTGGGAAAAGAAAATAATCTGTGGACCTGGGCCAAATCATATAAATGGTCGATGGACGATTCGAGCAGTTGAACCCAACCGGTCCGTGATGTTGGTCCAGGATAAAAGCAATGATCTCTATTGCTACAATCCCAGTAGCAATTCTTGGAAAGTGATTCAACCCGTTTCCGAAAACCAGCTTTCTAATGTTGAATTTTGCATTGTTTCAACATTGCATTCTAATAATAAGGAAGTTTAAAATATTGTTTACAGTACTTTATTTTGCAAATGGGTTGATGAGGATAAAATGCATGATAGACTTGCATTATTTCAGCACCTGTAATAAGCCAATGTGGTGTTTAAGAGGTTCTTACTGTTCCACACTGTCTATGTTACCTATATCGTATTTCCCCCAGTGGCGTAACTAGGATTTTATACTGAGGGGGCAACACTAGGCGTTTAGCCGAATGGTGTGGAGGGAGAACCCAATAAGAGCCACGGAAGCTGGTGCATTTTTGCTGTTTTATGGCCTTGTAAAGTGCCGTTGGAAACATTTTTATAAAACCGGTTTTGCTAACTGCATTATAGGCCAAAAAAATTTTGTAATGTTTCAGTTTTTCATACTATTTACTTATTTTTTAAACACCGATACTTTGTTAGAAATGTTGGGAATTTTAAGCAAAATATGGAGTTAGTAATTCTTACTGTTTACCTTTACTGATTTTCGTATTTCTCCATTTGTTACCTGGTTACTTTAATGATTTAAAGGAGAAACAGCAAAAGTATAAATTAGCTGAGATGAAAGTTGCGTCTTTGACCTCAAAATGCAGCCATCTGACGGTAAATAATTTTTTAGCTGTGGAAAAAGTCACTTGACCAATTTGCCGAATAAGCTTTCTAAATCTCACAGAGGGGGCGAATCGCCCCCCCCCCGCCCCCCACTAGTTACGTCACTGATTCCCCCGAATATAAAACGAGTACTATTTTTCAGCACGCATATCCCAAAGAAAGAAATTGCTGCGATTATAAACCAGGTCACTTTAGCAAGGCTTTCATAAGACTTAGTAATACATTTATTACTTTATATAGTAAATTTGCCGGGTTCTGGATTCGAGCCCAAAATTGTAATAACGTATTCGATTTTGTACTGCTTACTGAGGCTAATTTCAAAATATATTTGGTGCTTGATAAATAATCCGAAATTAATTGATCAAACGTCTTGAGATTAGATCATTGGATAGCCCTCGGAAAAACAACTCGTATGGTGCATTCAAACATCAAAATCGTTCTAAATTTAAACGATGGATTTGCACGCTAGTGTAAGACGATCCAGCTGTTTTAATGGTGTAAATTTGAAAGTCTTGTATCTGAGTTGCTAGCATTTTTTTCAAGTTTATTCACGTTTTCTTGTAAATATTATTTATTTTTAAATAATTCGTTTGAACTTTGAACTTGAATTCAATTTTTATGCATGCAGTGTTAAAATATTTCAGATATTTCCCGTGTTACAATGCATTTTCCGGCAATTTTGCTGAAGAAATTCTGAGATGTTTACTCGAGTACTGTAATACCCTTTTTGCTGTTACATACGAAAACTGGCCTGTTGAAATTCCTTCGATAATTAAATAAAAATTCCACTTTACCATTTTGACATACTATGAAAAATTATTTTAGAATAATTATAGAGATGTATAAAGAAACCACCTATGAAAAATAAACCAAAACACATATCTATTGTCGATGAAGTGGATTTAAAGGCATTGCAGTTTAATTCCAGTCATGTTACAGTAGTGGAGTTTCACAATGTCATCTACTGTATTACCCGAATTTTAAATTTTTGTATCTACCTATTCTCGATGCTAGTTTAGTTCTTATTTGAATACTTCCTTAGTTGATCAAACTTTATCCTAAGCATTGTCTCAAGCGTCTTCAGCTCTGCAATCATACCGGAACACACCAGTAGTTTAATTCTTTTTTTAGTACTTCCTCAGTTGATCAAACTTTAGTTGTTACTTCAGGCTGCATGGTTACACACTAAACAATGTCTCATAGGTCTTCAGGTGCAATCATACTGGAACACGCTATTAAACAGTTGTGGCGGGTACTACCACAGCCACCTACAGTAAAGGCCGTATCATCTTTGCGTCCCACAATGCTTCGCAAAACGGCGAATCAAATAACGACGCGGCAAGTTTGCCAAGTGGCGTCATCTATGACAAAATTTGGAACCCTGGTCGGTTAGTTTGAAATTTCGCCGCTTGGTGTAGAGATGGCAACACGTAGCAAACTTGCGCTTCCTTCTATGCCAATGGTTGATTTTACTTGCCTAATTTGTCTTGATCTGATCTGGCCTTTACTGTAGGTGGCTGTGGTACTACATGTTTTGGAGAGTAACGCCAGGTATTGCAGGCGTGAGGGAAAAACTGGTATACAAAATTTTCGTTTTGTTTAGCACTAGTTGTTTTTTCAACAGCATCCCAACAATGGTTTAGACAAAGTCTTGCAACCATCCATTCGAGATAGACTGTGTGCAGCATCTAGACGCTGTGGACAATCCATAAATACACAAATGTTTTTGCTCGAGACCATCTTGTTCATAAGCTTGCAACCAAGTTAAGAATCAACTAATACACTATATACAGGACGGAAAAGCCAATGGCTCAAGATGGGTTAAATAAATACGGATGAAAACCTATTTACGTTGCCTTTTGGACTTATGTGTCGGACTGCCTGAGCGGGGAATCGAACGGCCGTGTAAGTATGGCTCAGAGGTAGGACCTGGCCATTGATTTCAAAAGTCATGGGTTCGATTCCCCGCTCAGGCAGTCTGACATATAAGTCCAAAAGGCAACGTAAATAGGTTTGTATCCGTATTTATTTAACTAATACACTCACAAAAAATAAAGTGGACAAAACTCGACCTTAACATTCCCTTAACATGTAATCTATTGATACTGTTCAAATATCAGTATTTTAGTAAAAAAAATTATACTGCTCGAGTCAGTATTACTAGGAGCAGCAAAACTTACATGCCAAAAACTGCACTGACAGTCCACCATCACTGTGCGATTTACTGGTTGTGCACGGTCTGTTTTTTTTTTGCATCCACAGTGTATACTGCCGTTGCACAAAGCATGTATGTACTAGAGATCGACCGAATTTCGGTTTCAGTTTTAGTTTCGGCACCAAAACTGGCAAATTTTCGGTTTCGGTTCTGGTTTCGGCCATGAGGTTTCGGCCATGACACACTCATGACTTGTTTCGGTTATGGTTTCGATTTCGGCCGAAACCTATGCTGCAGATTCGGTGAAGCCGAAACCAAGTCCATCTCCCATCAGTAGCCAGTTTACGTAGACTAACTAGGCGGCAGTCTAGTAACGCACAGGGGGCGCTGTCACGGATTTTGCTTTAATCTGCTATGCCCATCATACTAATCAATAATAAAAACAATTTTTTTTTCAATCCAAATTCAATCAAATTATGGCTTCGTTGCATTAGAGGGAATTTATGCTTTTATATTTCTTCACGTTTCCAAGCAAAGCTTATTCAATGAAGCCCTTTTCCAGTCTCTGGACTCCCTCGTTTACACGCATTAATGGTTATTTAATTAAAACAAGACAATTGACCCCAAAAAAATGCAAACGAAAGTTTTGAAGACTTTCCACATTGATAGTTTTTTTTTTAAATTCTGCAACATTTTTGGGGGGAAGGGGGGAGGGGGGGGGGACTGGTGAGAGGGCGCACGTGGATTTGCTCAGCATAGAGCGGAAATGGGTAAACCGGGCTGTGCCTTCCAATTTAGACTTTGTCTACGAAAAACCACATACTCATGTTATTTTTTATTTTATCTTTGCTTTTATCTAATTATTAAAACTGATGTTATTCAGGTTAGGTTCTGCTTCCGGTTTCGGTAGTGGTTTCGGTTTCGGCCGAAATTGATGTACCGAGGTTTCGGCCGAAACAGATATGCCAGTTTCGGTAACGAATTCGGTTTCGGCCGAAGTTAAATAACTGGTTTCGGCAGTAGTTTCGGTTTCGGCCGAAAGTGAGAAACTTGGTTTCGGTCGACCACTAGTATGCTCTACCAGTACACCGCTGATGTTGAGGCTTAGCTTAACACAGATGTGTGTACAGTCGGTGGGAAGCACCTTGATAGGTTGGACCTAGAAGTTCTTGAACTTCGTAAAATGAGATTTGATCTCGTCTTAAGATTTAAGATTCTCTGTGGGCTTGTCTCTGTTGATTTGCCGTTCTTTGACTTGCCAAAATCGCATCGGGATCACAAATGGAAACTCGCTGTCCCCCTTTGTCGTCTTGAAAGTGGTCGAAATTTGTTGCCGGTCCGAGTCGTCCCAATTTGGAATGACCTTCGTGCGGACACGGTAAATGCGACATCTGAAGCCGGATTTCGCAGGTTATTGCTTTCTAAACAACTTGATAAATTTCTAAAACCGCCGATTATGGCATGCACGTAAATACCGTCATTTTACTTTTAACCAGGAACAGATTAAGTGGTCCAAGCCCTTCTGTTAACCTTCCAATGTATGGTAAATTGTATTATTATTATAACATAGTGTACCGTGCTTTCAGAGTGTGTTTTGATAGTATACGGTGCTAGGGCTCACAGCTCAGCATTATCTTTGCACGCATATAGTAAATCACAATTTGAAATGAGCCTGGTATATGTGATGCGCTTCCTAGGTTATCAATGTGTTTAGTGGTTGGATTGGATTAAATTTCAAGAATTACTGGTTGTCTCTTTGTCTAATTGATTATTTGGACTTTCAAACTGAGTACACCAACTGTTTAATAGGTATTCTTTAAAAGCAGTGGAACCGTTTACACAAATTGTTTACAATGCAACTATTTACAAACACAATGGGTAAGACTCGGGGTGTGTAGTCGAGTAGGGGAAGAAGTTCCCAGCAGGTTTCATGGGGTGGAACCACGGTGGGATAAGTGAAATCTGAACGTTTTTTGTTTTTTAAATGCGATCCAGCTAAAAAACTTGGATATGTGTTTTATTACTATTGAATAAAAAGGGAGGGTGTGAAGAAGTGAATGAGTCTGTGCATGTATGTGTTTTTCTGTCCGTGAACAGTGCAAAGTCGGTACTGTCTACCCAACTTGAGACCAGGAGTTGCGCCAGCCAATCCCAGGTGGGGGGGTCGCGGGTGGGGGGGAGGAGGAAATATTTCTCTGACAAGGAAGGGGAGGGGAACAAATTTCTTTTTTTGTATTTTGGTAGGGACTCGGTGACGGAGGTTTGGGGGAAGCTCTATATAAGCTCCCCAGTAGTGTCGGTAGGTTAGTGCTGATGCACAGTGTAAGTGGTCTGTAGGCCCAATAAATAAATAAATAAATAAGCTTGAGATTACAATGCTGGGTCTAGAATTCACTATTTTAACATTGTTGAATGAGTAGCCTAAGACAATATACCATTCAGGGTAACGTAAGTTGCTTGAAGGGCAAGACAAGTTGAGAGAAAGGCTAGGAGGCACTGTCAGTTGTAGAAGAGCAGCATTGCACTACCGTAGTTAAAGCGTCCAGTGTTTCGGACGAGCACCCACTGGTCCTGTCAGATCCGTCCCTACAAAATGTCACTGACGCAGAGACTGAATTTGAAAGGACATCTTTTTTTTTTTATTCTAGAAAATTTGCTACAAAAATCCAGTTGATGTAAAGGGATTGCACCACAACACACATTTTTAGGCACTGATTGAAACCAGACAGACAAAGGCATTCAAGTTATAAAGACTGACGCGGAATTCTTGGAACACTTGAAGAATTCTTGAAAATGTGGGCTAGCTGCAAGCATTTACCCTACATTTGAATTATTGGTTATGGGCTTGTTCCGATTTGAGCCTCTGAAGTGAGGAAGTACTTTAAAGTCGTAAAAACTTCGTTCTTGTCTGTGTACCTTAAGTGTCGTGAGTTTTATCACCTAGTTTTAAACTCCTAAATCGTATCCCATAATGTAGAATGCTTTGGGATTGTAATAGCTCATACAATCATACGTTGTAATGCATCAGCACGTGATTGTCCTGCAACGTCACACGCAAAGGTATTGACGCCAAACGCTTAGTACAGGCGTTCACAACTATGCAATCCTAACCGGTGCCTGAAAATAACGAAAAAATTGACCAAACCTTGAAGTAATTAACAGAAAGATGAAACCAACGGCATTCGCCCTTGAAAACTATCGTAAAATAACACATCAAAAGTAAACCAAAATATTATAGGTGGGAAGATGCCATTTTTCGCTGATACTTATTGAAATACTGAATTCCCTTTCACAGTTAGGAAAATTAAACGAAAATTAAATTGAATTGATGTGATGTTTGTTGTGATGTTTGTTGCCTAACTCGGCGCGAAACACTAGCGTGCGTCTGGATAGGAATCTTACTACCTCTGGATGACGTACGTCTACCAATAGGAAAATTCCGATTTCTTTCAGATTTTGCACACAGACGAGCCAGCTATTAGACTGTTGATATTGAATGAAACAATGAAACACCATCGTCGCTGTTAATCTGTAATGGCTACCATTTTGAAAGTGGGTCATTTTGAAATTATACTTATTATCGTCCGATTTCCTTCAAATTTAGAACGGAGAGGAAATAATACTAAGTGAAAGTGAATGTGCCATCGTCACTAGTAATCTCTACCCTCCCTCCCCCACTGTTTTTATCTCGTTTCTAATTGGTCGACAGTAGATTCGTTTGCAGTGTTAGCCCCCTGCCCCCGCAGTTCTAAGATTGAGCTAGAACAGCGGATTACGACGCAACACATTGCACGATCTACGCGTTTAGTACATGCAACAGGGTGTTTCTTCGCAATCTAAGTTACATAGGTCAACATTTGAAAGGTACCCATAGTGTAGGACCTATTAGGCTAGCAAACAGACTTATATCAACGTAAAAAAACCGTCATCGTGAAACGATATTGCTGTTGTGTCCTACCTAAGTTTTCCTTCGCTCCTCCCCCCCCCTCCATAAAAAGAGAAGAGAAGTTCCCTCTCACCTTTTCCTCCCCATTTTATCATCTTTATAAACCCATGAGTGCCATATGAAAACTTACATTCCCCCACCCCTGACCTCCTCTCCAAACACCGGATTGAACAATCCTGCTACGAAATATATCACTTCAGAAATTAAAAATTTTTTTTTGGGGGGGGGGGGGGGGGGGGGGGGGGGGCGTGTCTCCTGAAAGCCTTGGGGAGGAGCGGCACCCTGTGCAGTGTTGCTCAAACAGTCGTCGTTTGTACCGTGGCATTGTTTCACCTAGGTGTTTGTTTATTTATCTTATTACTGCAGTTTCATTTTTCTTGCTTTTATAAATTTTCAAGCATACGATAGAATTTCTTCGTAAAAACGAGCAGCTAGCGATTAAAATGTAAACAGTTAGAATAAATGTAAACATAGGCCGATGTACTACATTAAGGCGGGTGTACTCTAGGCTAGTTGACTGGGCCGAGCATTGTGCGAGTCGGTAGACTTGCTACTTACCCTCTACTCGGCCTGTAGAGTAGAGGTTTACATTGGGAGAGTATTGGGTGAGTAAAGGGCTAGTAGCGATTCAATTCGACTCGCATATTACTCGGCCCAGTCAACTAGCCTATTGTACCAGGACCGTAGGAAGGGTAAGGCGAGCAAGGCGCCCGCCTAGGGCGCCGCCTTCCTGGGGGCGCCACACCGAATCCCTGCCAACCGTGTAACCGTAGAAGTGGATAGTAAAGCACAAATATAGCATTTTTTTAACGGATCGTGTTGCATCAAAGTTCACAACGCTGCAAGAGACGTGCTTGCTTGGACTTGGTTTATGGCTCGCTGCTCAATTTCCGGATATTTTGTTACCCGATTATTTGATTTTCAGAAAACCTTGAATGATCAGAAAACCAAAAAATGAAATAAAAAAAAATGGTTTGTAGGGATGGAACACCAGTATACTTGCTTCTTGTTTCTTAAAGAGATGCTTGCACCCGAAAAATGCGAAAATTGGAGAAAAAAAACGATTTTTTATTCCGTCTGTATTAGTTATACTGAAATGTTTATTTTCAGGTTGTTCTAGCGAAATATATTACTCTCATCTCTTTATCACCTTATATGAGGTTTTTATGATCAGTTCACAAGTACAAATTAATACGGAATCCGATTAGTTCATAAAAAAACACTTTTTTCTTTATTTCTTAATGGTCATTGTCTTCAACTGCTTTAAATATCTAGTACCTAGGAGTAGTTACTATTCAGTTATGTAAACCTCAATATAATATTCGTGAATTGTTTTTCTTGATATAGGTAGTGGGTGGAAGGGGGAGTGGGTGGGTGCCGCTCAGTTGGCTCGCCTTCGGCGTCAAGGGGGCTAGCTACGACCCTGTAACGTACATCCGCCTAGACGGACGCTATGCTTGTACCTGTGTCTAGTTATCGCTTTTCAAAACTAGTAGCCGTTACGATAATTGATTCCACGTCAGAAATAACCTAACGTAACGTAGCCTAATCCAATCTAACTTAATAATTTTGTTTATCGTCCTTTAATAAGCGAACAATTAGTATCAATTATTGCACGCCTAATTTTGCGAGTTTGGTTTGAGTAGCGCTTACTCGTTTCGATTGCTTTCTCCCACGCAAGGAAGAAGGCAGTGACGTCAGAAAAGCAGGCTTATCATAAATGACGCGGCGTTCGGGCCACGTTGGAAGAGTAAACGTGATCGTCAGGTTATTGAATGGGTTTTTTTTTCTTATATAGAAAAGGGATCGGTTGCGTGTACCAACATTTCACTCGTTTTATCTGCCGTGGATTCGACCCATGTTGCAGCGTAGAGCTGTCAAGCAGACCGCAATTTAATTAAGGTGCGTATAATTTTAACGTTACTGGCTCTGGAAATTATTTAGCGACTCTTACAATCAGAACCGTAGGGTGGATATCCCCGTCGGTTACGAATCTGGTAAGAAATGACGCTAAATAATTTTTCGTGTTGCTTATTTAGGACTGATATTTCAAAGGCTGGCGACGACACGCCAACGCGCTTTAACTGTGTGTAACGCAAATTAAAGCGTCACTATCACCAATTGAAAACCGAACGAAAATACCATGGTGCCGTCTAGCGGCAGTGATATTGTTAACCTTTACAGCTTGTTCCCACGTGCACAAGAACATACCGAGTTTGGTCTCAATAATTAAAGGGACACCGGCCTGCCTTATAACATTCCGCCTGCCTTATAACAGCCACGCGCTGATCGCCATCCGCGCACATAGCATCGCAAAGGTCAACTGAGATAGAAGCTGCGTTCCTCGCAGCGAAGAACGTAGCGACTGTCCCAATTGGCATTGCGCATAATAGACGAACCAGCATGAACGCATTAATCGTGTCGTCACAAACCGTAATGATTCTCGTAATTTTAACATCACAATTTATAATTTGCTAGGCTAGTGTCTTATAATTTTGCTTCGGTGATCAATTGAAATAATTAATTTTAATTTTTACCGCATTAGTCTTGTAGATTTTTGATCTCATGGTATTATTATAAAATTAGTACATGAACACACACAGAGATCAAACGTCATGGTTATTGTAAGGGCGCAAAGGATCATATACCGTACGAATTAAGAACCCAAAGGAATTTGTATCTGGACTATAAGTGAATGCGTGAAAAGCCCTTAGTATGCGCCATATGTCGCAATTTGATCGTTACCTTTACGTGTTTAAAGTTTAAAGCGTAAATTTTGTTCAGATACCAATCCTCATGCCGTACGGTACTGGACGACTCCTGGCGTGTCTGTCACTAAACAGAAGCAAGCTGACGGGCTGGAGTGGAGCGCAGCTACTATCTCAGCGGGCCTTGCTTTGCATGCTAGCAGCTAGAAGCTAGACATTACCTGACGATCCAACATGGCGGCGGTTTTAGCTCTGCCAACTCGCAACGAAACGAGCCAATGATTGAGTTTAGAAGCGATTGGGAAAATTGTTTCGTCAGGCGAAATTCTTTATCCTACTTTCGTGAATTATACGACTGCAAGCATTTGCTCAAACGATGTCGGATTTAGCTAATCCAGGAAGCGTTGTTGCCATGGTAACGACACCTTTGCCATCGCGATTAAATTTCAGCCGCGAGAATGCAAAAACAAAGGCGAGTAGTTGTGTAAACGCACCCTTAAACTGGTTGGGTCAGGCTAACGTAACTCGGTTGTTTCCGCAAGTTACGAATGGACAGCGCTTTTAACCTAATAACATCACCAGAACGATTATCGTTCGTATCGACGCCCATTAGTGTGACAATAATAAACTATAACAGTACAACGCACAAGTTTATTTACGAACGGACTTGCGGTTAAGATTAAGATTCGCTGAAGCTTTCATCACGATTTTCCGATGCTTAATTTTTTAGAATTATAACAGCGAAACGCAATACAAGATCAGCCACGTGCCACAACGAATTAATGCAAACAACACCCCTCATGTCCCCCCCCCCCCCCCCCAAAGATGGCAGTGAGTGACTTTTTCCGATCCATGACTCACCTGACCCACTCGAGCCCTGACCCACGACGACCAACTTGACCCACCCAATAAAGAACAAAAGTGACCCACCATTCTCACGCTATGTAAAAATTACACAGTATAATACGTTAAAAACAAGGTTGGTGATAAATACAAGCATATAATGGGTCTTCCCCCCCCCCCCCACCCCCGTTACCTTTGTTTTGGGTTTTTAGCCGTCTGGGGGAAACCATTTTTGATGAAAGAATAAAATCAATTGTTAAACAGTACTAGTAGGATTACTGATTACCGTAGGTCGGTGGGTGAACGGTCTTCACCCATGACCCACGATAAAAATATCTTCCACCTGACCCCCTGACCCACTGACCCACGGGTCAGTTCCATCTAAACATTCCCCCCGGCCACCTTGTTTCTACCTCGATTTTGATTGGTAGGTAGAGTGTTCGTTTGCAGTGTTAGCCCTTTTTGCGTTGCCCCCCCCCCCTCCCAGTTCTCGCACGAACCCACCTAGGTGAGCAATGGTTTGTTGGGTCGTGTGGTTTACTGCCTGTGGAATAATTTAGATGCAATGTGCTGGTTTATCTTAGGTAAAAAATAGCATACGTAACTAGATTGTACAATTTTTTGTACGAATAATGTGTCTGAGGAACACTAATATCCCGCAAGTTCATAAAATACCAGTTTTAATTTTTGGCCATAAACGTTCTGATCTTGTTCACAAATGAAATCAAGTAAAAATTACAAGAGCAAGATCTTGAGTCAACAATCATGTAGCTGCCATCTTGTATTCGGCCGTGATAACAAGCTTTGAATGTAAATTCATTCATATTTTCAGTTATGTACTGTTCCCCTTTAATAGTAGTTCACGAACGGCCACAGAATTTGTGTAAAGTTACATTGATTTTCAAGAGTTGCATACAGAGCTTCCAGCATTTGCATAAAATATATCTCTCCAATCATATTTTAAAAAGATAAGAAAAGAAAACACTTAACCGTTTTAGACAAACAGTGTAGAAAAGAAAACTGTGCCACGGATTGAGTAAATGCCGCATTACACAGACCAAGAATAAAATTTTAGAACAAAAATTTTTAAAAGGGGTGAAATTTTACGTTTTCTGATTTTTTATTGTTTTCGACAATCTTCAGTTACCACTTGAAAGAAGGGAATAACCCACAAGCTAACAGAGTTGTTTTGTTTCTCTATTTTTTGTTTTTCTGTTTTTTTTTATTATGATTTTATTTCTACGGTATTTAATGTGGACAATCTACGTATGTTTAGGGAAGGATATTTTCGTCTTTTTTTCGTACCAATTGCTCATAAAATCTACCACCTTTTAAATTTTACGAAAAGGAAGTGTGCTATTTGAGGATGGCGCATTCATTTTTTTTTTTTTTTGGAGAAGAAGCTTTAACCTGAATTTGGATTCATTGTAACACCATCAGCTGATTGGCTGAGCGAGCGAATTCGAATACTCGATTTAGTTTAGATTTTGTGTGTTTGTTTGTTTGTTTGGTTTTTTGTTTGTTTATTTGTAAGCTTAGAAAACGAGACCGTTTGCAATTTTGTTCCGATTTGGTGAAAATTTCATGAAAGCTTTCACGGAGAAATTTCATGGACATTTGGTCATGAAATTTGAGTTCAAAGATGAAAATCCTACCTCTCATAGTTTTGAAGAGATTCCGTCATTTGTAGCAGCGGCAGTTAGGGAATCCGATCGATAACGCCAATGACCCCGAGCATCACATTAAACGTCATAGTGAAAGTTCTTTTAATCGGAAGAACGCTGCACATATTTACAAACGATAAAAAAAAACACTATTACTTCCAGTTCTACACTTTCAAACGTTCACACATGAAACCAGGCAGTTGCTTCATTTCTACAGGAAAGCTGGCGCGCGGAGGCAGGGCTATCCAGATGCGCTCGTAAAATCAGTGTGGGATTCGTTCCCTTACTTCGGTATTAGCTTGCATTAATCGTTTCGGTGTAGACTAATGTATTTATAGCGTCTCAGCCGAGCAGTGGTGATCATCTCAGCTCAGTAGGCTATATGCCTACTTTCTGTTATGCAGCTATCTTTAAATACATGTAATTTATGCAAGTGTTCACATCATACGCTATCCTTTCGTTTCACTGTAAAGCAGGCTGACGAACCTAAGGTTTTTCCCAGGCTCAGTCTATTTCGTCCAAGATATTTCTAATTCTAAGCTAATTAAGTTTTCATTCATATTTTTTATATTTTGTTTATTTGTTTTTTTTTTTTTCAGAGAACTTGTCTACCCCTTAACAATGGCGGCTTGTGACCAGTCCATTGCTCCAGTCCATGGAAACCCAAGAGCCGTACGCATAACGCCTATAGAAGGTAAGTATCTACCACAAAACAAAACTTGTTAAGGATTCCCGCCAAGCTTTTCGTCCATGTGAAGTCACGATATCAAACGCCAAGCTCTTTCGCCGAGCTAATCCCACCGCGTTCGAAAGTTAAATGAAATATATGAAAATTGCTTACTGCGCAGTTTTCAATTATTACATATTACGTTTGAAGTTTTAGTCGGTGGGATCAGCTCGGTGAAAGAGCTTGGCGTTTGATATCACGACTTTACACGGCCGAAAACCTTAGCGGGAGTCCTTAACAAGTTTAGTTTTGGGGTAGCCTAGATAGGCCTATCAGATATTTTTGGTCCAAATTGATGAATCCATTTTTTGTTTAGTAATTGTGAGATGGAAACACCTATCTAGTTTTCTGGTCCGATTTTTTTTTTTGGGGGGGGGGGTTCGTTACGTTTAGAGGACAGCAGTCACATTTTTTCATGTGATTAGTATGTATTATTAGTGTAGTACCTTATCTCGTCTAAATAGTTGTTTTCGTTATCGGTATTGCTTTGGTTTACGGTCGCTTTCTATTTTTTTTTCGTTGGTGGGGGGGGGAGGAGAGGATTTGCTTTCGTTACCTTAAAGGCACATAAATCCCTCCGTTCTGGCCGCTTTACTCTGCGTAACCTACTCTAAAATATAGTTCAAACGACCACAGCGCGCATTGCTCTACGACACTAGTCATACTCATTTCGGGGCCGCTGCAACGTGACACATCGTACGACCAAGTCGCAAACTTGAGCGAAGGATTAATTATCCTTCCTCCAGGGCCGCGGCTTGCCAGCGATGTGGCGGGAGTTATATACCGCTCGGACCGAGCCGTTTAAAACAAGCCTAATAACATACTACTGACATCTGCATCGTACCCTTAGACCAGCAAATGAAAGGTAAATCAGTTTATATAAAACTATTTCCGGTAATGTATCGAGTGAAACTGTTAAAATATACCGGAGGGAGTTATGTGCCTTTAAGCGTCAAATGAGTTCGTTTTTTCTTTGCTAATATTGTGGAGTCGTCATTTGTGGCTCCACAATGGATGCCTTCAATCTAGAGTCAATATGTTAACCCTACCTAGTTCACCCTAATCTACCTAATAGGTTAGCCCATTCAATTGTATACTATATTGTAAGTCACATGACTTCCTGTTGTACACTATATATACTGATCCCTACAGGAAGTAAACTGTCTTTTCAGCTGTAGCCTACTTACTGGTTAGTCCATGCCTTTCCTTTACCATTGGTGCCCACGCTGAGCTTAGGTGTGTCCCTGCCAAGGACATCACAGCTAATCATGCTAGTTTGGCGAACCATACGTTTTAGTTTAGCTTGCTTTAATGTTTTGTATCCTTATCAATTACGGTTTGCTGGAAACAAACATTTTATCTTCAGTCTACGTCTGCAGCTGGTGTTTGCTGATTGCCTTGTTGCATAATAACAATGTTTAAAACAATGTTAAAGAAGCATTCCGATCGTTTAGAGCTCCCTAACCCCTGAACCACTTGAAGAATTTATTTTCGTGATACCAGAAATTACGTTAATGTAGTTAGTAATTAGGCAAACATCAACGTTATTCACGTCGTTTTTTCAACAAGAAAACGTTAAGTTGTGGGAGCAGCCATGTTGGAAACGAAATGTCGTCAAGCTGAACTTTGGAGAGTTGAATTTTTTGAAGATAGGTAGCCATTTGAAGTGATCGAGGTCTAAATGGTTCATGATACAGGACTTCTGGTTGTCAACTTCAAATTTGTTAAGCTGTTTTCAGATGTCGGAAATTGAAAGGAGTGCAGAGTGTGTGCATCATTGAAGTCAGGATGATGTGCAACGATTGTATAGTGTCTGGCTATTGAATTGAAATTGTCGGTGATCCGGATGGCATAATCGTGGTGCTGGATGCGTAGGGAACATTCTAACGAATTATTGCCAATGTAAGCAAACTCACGTTTAGAACAGAGAATACGATAAATGGTATACCGTGCGTTTGGGTTGGTGATGGTTGACAGGTGGGTTGGAGGTACAAGCATTTTTTTTAGTTATGTTCTTGGGGTGAAAACAACAGATGTTGAATGAGGAGAGAAATTTATTAATAGGGAGTTCTGAAATTTTATTTAGATGTGAAAGTTGAACTCTAGTCGCAATAACGGCTTGCCACTAGAGTTCCACTTCCATATCTACACAAGATTTCAGAACTTACAGCTCTGCTCATTTAACATCCGTTCTGTTCACGCCAAACAATGTAACCCAGGAAATCCAAATGTAAAACTGCAAAGAATAAAGTCAACGCTAAGTCAGTACGAAGATCGTTAGCTTAATCCGTGGATAAGATAAGGCTAACAGTATTCATGTTAAACTGGATTCAGTTATCTGGATAGGGTGTTTTTATTGCCTAGATTCCTAGACACATTTTGAGATATTAACAATTCTCTTCTGTTCACTGATGACTTTTTCACCTCTTTTCTTGCTCAGTTTCAAATTTCAATTAGATTCGTAACTAACTTTATTTCTGCTGTATTTAATGCTCACTTTCATTACAGATGCAGAAAAAGGAACGCTTAAAGGCGATGCACGACAGGAGCATCAAGATCTGTGGGCATCTGCTGCAGATGCCATGAGAAAGGATGAAGTCTTGACCGATGTGGTTTTGATTTGTGAAGACCGAGAACTCCCTGCCCACCGCACAATACTTGCTGCTTGCAGTCCTTATTTTCGTGCTATGCTACAAACCCCAATGTCAGAATCAAATACTGGGCAAATTGAATTAAAGACACTTGATCCGTGTACCGTTGAAGCAGTTGTGTCCTTTATGTACACTGGGAAAGTACTTATAGACGACGATGATGCCTTTGCTACCAGTGTCATGGAAGTATCACACTTGCTTCAGGTAGAAGCGTTGTTTAATTACATCATCACGCTAAAGACCAAAAAGTTCGAGCTAGACAGTACCTGCTTCTTAGAAATTTTGAACATAGCAGAATTCTATAATCTAACACAGTTAGTAAGTAACATCAAACAGAAGGTAGCTGAAAATTTCGAGGTTACGTCGAAGACAAAAGACTTTCTCGAAATACAACCCGCCCAATTTCACGATATTCTTGTTCTTCTAGATCAGTATTATGCTGATGATGCACTTCTAGCTCTAGTGGCGTGGTCTAAAGCCCGTGAAGGAAGAACTAATGAGATGGTAAACCTTCTTAGACAAATCAACTTCATTTTCTTGTCAGAAAGTTGTCTAAAAAAGGTTCTAAGTAGTGAACCACTGGTACAACAAAACCAGGAAGCCATGAGTTTGTTACTTCCTGAAGCATTGCAGTATTTGGGAGAAGATCTTCCAGAAAGGAGAACGTCGGTGATTTCATCCAGTCTACTTTGTTTGGCGAAACATTCTGGCGCATCAAAGATTTCTGTGCTGGAAAACCATAACTGGTCTGAACCAAGCGACTTGCCTTTTTCACTTACAAGAGACATAAGCTTTCTTGGTTTTAACGGGCACATCTACTTTGTTGGGTGCAAAAGCATTGAAAGTGGGGACGCGGACAAGGTTTTTAAATATTCTCCAGCAACAAAGGCATATAAGTTTGTACTCAAACTCAACGTTCCAGTGTCTGGCCCTGCATGTGTTGACCTCTTTAACTGCATATATGTCTTGGGTGGGTTTGATAAAGGGACTCCTTTTCCATCGTTTGTAAATACAGTTCAGCGATTTGATCCAGCTTCAAAAGTATGTGAAGTACTACCATCAACTCACGAAGTTCATTACTCGCCAATTGTTGTGGGACAATTGCTAGGTTTCTTGTACATCACAAGCAACTGTGGAACTGTTGAGCGATACGATCCGAAGGTTAACCAGTGGACTTGGTCAACCATCCCCAAAATTCCATGTTGTTTTCATACCGCCACTTTTGTTTCTGGTGCATTTGAAGATGGCAAATTGTATGTCATGAAAGAGAAGAGGATCCCGGACTATCTCTTGGTGTATGATCCAGATCTGAATGCTTGGGCCGATCAAAGAATCTGTGGACCTGGGCCGAATCTTATAAATCGTGGATGGATCATTCGAGCAGTTGAACCCAACCGGTCCGTGATGTTGGTCCAGGATAAAAGCACTGATCTCTATTGCTACAATCCCAGTAGCAATTCTTGGAAAGTGATTCCACCCGTTTCCGAAAACCAGCTTTCTGAGGTTGAATTTTGCATTGTTTGAACATTGTATTCTAATAATATTAAGGAAGTTTAAAATATTGTGTACAGTACTTTATTTTGCAAATGAGTTCATGAAGATAAAATGAAGACATGAAGATAAGATAAGATGAGATAAGATAAGATGAAGATAAGATATGAAGATATGAAATGAAGATATTTATTTCAGTATTGATTCTCCCGTAATGAGCTAATCTGGTCTTTAAGTGGTTCTTACACTGTTCTAGACTGTCTTTGTTTATTATATATCGTATTTCCCCGAATATAAGACGAGTAGCATTTTTGGGGTCTCATATCCCAATCAAATGAATGGCGGCGATTATAAGAGAGTGACTATAGCAAAGCTTTCACAAAGCTTGGTATTACATTTGTTAGTATGTTTACTAGCAAATTTAACGGGTCCTGAATTTGCTGCCCAAAATTGTAATAACATCTTCGTTTTTTGACTTCTTATTTAGGCCATCAGGATATATTTTTTTTATAAATAATCCAAAAACTATTTGAGCAAATAGCTTGAAATTAGCACCATTGGAGAGCTCTCGGAAAAACGATTCGAATGGTGTATTCAAATATCAAAATCTGACAAAATTTGATCGATTCGTGAATTTCCAGGTAAGTGTAAGGCGATGCGGCTGTTTTAATGGTGTTTAAGCGTACGATTACGCATTAACTGAACCTCGAAGAGAACAAACAAACAAACAAGCCCGGGAGCCGGAAGCCGGGTACGTGTTCAACTACGTATAGCAAAGAGGAGAAAGGGAAGGAAACCAAGAGGAGAGGGAGAGGACGGGATAAAAGGAGGAGGGGAGAGGGGAGGGAGAGGATTGGCGGAAAGGGGGAGTGTTGCACAAACAAAAATCGACTGTTGCAGTGAACGATCAGGCAGCACCGAGCAAATACTGGGAAACAACCACGGGTCAAACAGATTCTACGATGCTAGTATACTACATAATTACAAACAAAAACGTCAAGTGTGCCGTAAAAAAAGGGTTGTATGATTGAAGTTTCACTTGTTAAAATGAATCCACCCAAAACCAAAACTGGGAGCCACACGTAAACGTAAACGTAGGGAGCCACACGTAAATGTGAAAACTGTTCACTTCTTGTCCTTGTTGTTGTTGTTCTTGGCTGACACGGTTTCAGAAAAAAACTACTGCTCCTACCTGAAATCTGAAACATGATTTAAGCCAGAAATTATCTTGGACTTCAACCTCACAGAGACCACTTTTTCGATTGGTCCAGCCATTCTGAAGTTACGGAACCGTGAACGATCAGTTTGATTGTTTTATACATTGTTTTAACCAATTTCAATTTCAATTTATTTGCAGAGAACCATTTTAACTATTGTAATTAAGCAACAATGCCATTCAGCAAACGCCAGAACCATTCTTCGTCCACGTGCTATGTCTTTGCTAAAAACTTGGTTGTTTATGGGAGCTTGATTGCCTATGTGGTATGTTGTGGGTGTACGGCTTCGGGCCAGTGCCCAGTGAATAAACAAACAAACAAACAATTGCATACGTGTTTTTCATAAGTACTGGGACGGAGAGAGACTGTGTGACGTTCAGGTGTTTTTCTTTTGTGCGGTACTGCCACATTTGTAGTATTAGTGTTGTATTATTGTTCGAGGTGGGCACATGACTTCGGGTCAAGGCCCCAATACCACATTCAAACATTCCTTAGTCCAACGTTTTTTTTTTGCATTAGCAATAAATGATGTTCTGATTGAACTGAGTGTCTCGGCAAATACAGAGCAGCGTCAAGTGACGTCATATTGGCTACGAAACACCATTTGGAGGTAATAGCTACAAGGTGCACTAGATTAAAATGTAACCGAAAACAACGGCACTTCTAGTCAAGACAGTGCATTGAGGGCGGATTTCTTAGGCTTAAAAAACCGTTGTTTTTTCCAACAACAAAAATCGCGCGTTATAGGCTTAAGAAATCCAGTCTAATAGCATTGGCGTCAATAAGACGACCTCCTTTTCGCCGTCCAGTGCTCCTTGCAGCTAACCCAGTTACTGGCTCCACCATAGAGTTATACACAATAATACTACGTTGTGTCACTGCCCTATAGTCTGTTACAGCGATGATGTCGCGTTGTGGTTCGGAGGCAAGGATCAGCACCTTATGGCACAGTGTGGCCAACAGGGACTTGCCCGTGTTGTATTGCGACTTGGTGAGAGTGGGTTAATATTAGCCCCTGCCAAAACTGAGGTAGTGGTATTCACACGCGAGCGGAATAGTTTTCAAGTGTGAGTGGAGTTGGAGTGCCCCCAAAGAAACAGGTTAAGTATCCTGGGGTTATTCTCGATGCAGAGCTGACGTAGAATGCTCATGTCAGTCTGTTACGAGCTAAGGTTCAAGCGCGCACATCTGTGCTCACGGCCCTGGTTGGGCAGATATCGGTGAGTCATGGGGCACTTCTTGCAGCGTAAAAGACCTTCATCAAAGCATGTCTTGACTATCATCTGCCATTCTTGTGTGCCTCGAAACCCCACACGTGAATGAATGTTTGCGGATTTCCTCAGGCAGCCTGTTCTCCACGCCGCTCTAAGCAATTGGGTTTTAAGTGTGGCGAGCCGCCCCTTGAAAGCCGGGCGACTGAATTGTTGGCTGTTTTAATCATGAGGAATCTGAGCAGGGGACTGATAGATCCTGTAGGACGAATCCTTGCGTATTACAGACAGTTGAGTGACAAAGCTCGCAGTCTCTTGGGTGTTGTGGGGCATGGTGTTTCTGTTCTCCTTAAGGTTACGGAACGCTCTTTTGACGTTGGATGGGTCAGTCCGCCGAGTCACTGGACGTGGTGCCCAGCTATTTTGGAAGTGTTTTATCAGGCATACACGGAGCGTGAGGTGTTAGTTATGCCTCGTTTGTAGTGTCTACGCAATCTGGAGGAGTTGGAGTCAGTATACCTTCATTGAAGGTTTCAGTGCAGAGGCAAGTACCAGTTGTGTCATCCAGTCTTGTGTGTGAGATGGTCGCCATCTCGGTTGCGCTAGATGATGCGGCACAGGACCTAAAATTACCGTCATTTTCGATCTGCACTGACTCGTTGTCTAGTGTGAAGTGTCTGCGCCACTCCTGGAATATGCTTGACGTGAGTGACCCTATGGTCTTTACCATTGGCTGGAAGTTCTGGACGGCGCTACAGCTTGGTGCTGTGGCCTTTAAGTGGGTTCGTTGACATGATGGTGTACGAGGGAATGAGCACGCAGATGGGTTGGTGCGGGAAGCAGCTGTGCGGAGAGGCCCAACTGTCTCCCTAACTCTCTCGGTCAGGGCGCGGCGGCAAACCAGACAGCGCTGGTTTTGGCAGAAAGAGTGGGAAGCGTCTATGGCAGGACTAACTTTGTTTCAAGTGCAGCCACAGTGTAGCTTGCGGCCAATAGTGCACAGTCTCAATTACAGAGATGCGAGGCTCCTTTCCAGGCATCACACTGGATACTCGCTCTTGCGAGCACACCGGTACCAGATCGGGTGGGTGGATACCCCTGATTGTGCCACACATACACACACATTTTCGGGCGATGTTATTTTCATAAAATTTATTTCTATCCTGTCATAAGGGACCGGTCATTATTTATGGCCGGGTTGGGGTGTGTGGGGGGGGGGGGGGGAATGAAGATGTGACCACTAAGTTTTCGATGACTCTCCCTTCGAGACTCTAAAAAAATCTTGACTGCCCCAACTGAAAGTCCAAAAATAATGTGACCACTTCCCCCAAACAAAAATTGGCTTTTCGTATACCCATTGAGACTGTCTGCAGATGATTCCTGTAGCCAAGATTAGTGCTGTAGCCAAAATAAGTAAGTAGCTTTCCACACCGACAGTTACCATTAGATGTTGCAAGGAAACGTGTCTCGTTTTTAATGAAAAGACATGTTGGGTTAAAAATTTTCTATGAAATGTTCCTTAAACCCATCTTTTGTCAAGATTCACACAATAAGTATGATGAACACACTGTTTGCTTGTATGCCCACATGTTGACATATAGGAGCGGAGCGTGAGATTACATTTGGAGAGTGGAAGGCCAGTTTCCCCTAGGGGAAAGGGGAAGGGCAGCTACACCTAAATTGTTGATTCTGACTCCTCTCCCTCCGTCCTCTCCCTCCCTTACTTTTTTCATTCCCTCCCCTCCTTCCTCCTGCCTCCCTTCATACTCCCCCCCCTTTTTTTTCAATTTTTTATATTAAATAGTCCTACACAATTTTCCCCAGATCATTTCATTTTTATTCTCAACTACGAAACAATTTTCCGTCGATCGATAATGCGGTTACATGTTCCTCGTGAACCTTAATTGTTTATCCTCAAAACTGTTGCTTTCTTTGTTTGCCTGTTTCCGATTGGATTTCGGTAGCTAAATTGTCCCTCGCATCGTCGTGGAGCAGATAACCCATTTTGGGTTCGTGCTCGATCCCTACACGTAAAAACAAACAAAACATACGCACACCAAACGCGGTTTCTGAAAATTGGTTTCTATCAATATCCGATAGATTTTCCTTAATTCTTCGGCCCAAAACATACCAGATTTTCGCTCAAGGGTAAGGAGCTACCCATTTGAATGTATTTTGCGTGGATTTTGTATTTCCATTTACAATCGCCATTTTTTTTTTAAATTATTTTAAAACACATAGAAATTCGCTCCCTAAATAAAATCAACTTGTATCTCATTTAAGGAATCAATTGTAAAAAAAAAATTATTGGTGTATTTCATTTTAGACTTAGCTTTACGGATATTTATTTCCCCGATATCCCGAGCATTTTCGTTATTAATGGTGGAAAAAAAAATTAGCAGAGCGTGGTTTCGATCCACGGACCTCTGGGTTATGGGCCCAGCACGCTTCCACTGCGCCACTCTGCTTCGAGTTCTACCTGCTAGAACTAGCACTTAAAATATATATTGTAATTTAAACAACTATTGCATCAGCTAACATCTGAAGTCGGCGAAACGGCGTTCTTCGGAGCGTTCTTTCCAATCGTCCTTGAGTTTCTGTTTCAGTTTGATATGTGGTGGATTTTTAATTAAGTAACCTTGAATATATTAAAAACTGTAGACATTGATGCGTTTAAGTTTTTTTTTTTTATATTTAAAACGTAAACGTGGACTGAAAATAAACGTGCTCAGCCAAAAATTCGTTCAGTTTTTTTTCTCAGTTTCGAATTAGGAGTAGTTTCAGTTTCACCTAGCAGCGAAACTAAAACCATTGTGCTGGATCAAAATGAAACCAGCTTAACGCAACGGGAAGAAGGCGTATTTTTTATAAAAGGACGTGGTCAGTTTTAGAAAAAGAAAAAAAAAACCCTACGGAGCTCTTTTCATGGAGGTGGAACAGACGCAGGGAATGTTTTAAGCCGGATGAAAGGGGAAAGGACTTGTTTTCGTTCTTCCAACGAAGTAGGCTGCAGTGTTATATTTTTTCCAAACCCGACTACTCCCAGTCAAAAAAAAAAAAAAAAAAAATTACTGCATTAAACCCATTGTGCATGGCCGTATTAAGCCTTTTTATATCAGGTAGCATGATACTTATTCCCATTTTGAATTTACTTTCAAACAATACCAAAAAAAAAAGTGTTTTTGAAATCATTACTACAGCAGAATTAAAACAATTAATATTTCCGTTTCTGTTCAATATTTTTCGACCAAACTTGGCCAGATAATAAATAAGCATGGAAGGTATATTTATACACAAAATTATGCAATTCTGTGCAAGAGTAAAGGTAGGAAGCCCCACGTAAACTTGAAAACTGTTCTTTTGTTGTTATTGTTGTTGTTTTTGTATGTTGTTTTCTTTTTCAGAAAAAAAATACTGCACCTACCTAAAATCAGCTTTTGCCCATTGCAATACAGCTTTAACTGCCGTGTCTGAGGAACGGCGTCAACAAAAGCAAGGACTTCCGTTAGCAGAAAAACCTACTGCAACCGACCTAAAGTCTGAAACACGATCTAAGCCAGAAATTTCCTTGGCCTTTATTACCCTATTTTCATCCCAACTATTGTTAAAACAATGCGGTATAAATCCCGTATTTGATATTTGATATTTTATTGAGCCTGTTCGGCCTTTAAGCCACTCGCTCAGTCTAAAAACTACTTACATACTAAACCAGAATCAAAACACAGTACAAACTGACCAAGATGCACAGCTGTGACCCGTAATAGCACGGCTGCAACAATGCTCCACAATGGTTGCACACTCTTTCTGAATACTTATTCTGCATACTTATTCTGCACACTCATTTTGCACACTTGTTTTGCACACTTTTAAAGTTCTTACAAATATGACCATCTTTTTAAAGCAATATGTTATTTTGAGTCGCTCTTTGGCTTTCCAGGAGTATCATATTATAAGCCTCCAACCTTACCGTCTTTAATAACTGCAACAGCTCTTATCATCGGCATTGTCGTTCGAATCCGAATCGCCCCATCAGCGAACAAGTAAAGGTTGTAGCATGAATTTTGCAACAATGGGGTGGTGTAAGCGATTTAATGCACACTTTTGGTAGAGCGACGTGGGAGGAGGTTTGGAATTGTCCAAGGGGGCGAAACCAAAGAGGATCTTCTACACCTCAGAGAACGTTGCTCTATAAAAGTATGCATTAAATCGCTTACACGGGCACATTTTTGCAAAACCATGCTATAACTTTCTTATTACCTTTCCTAAATTAATTGGTGTAGCAGCAACGAACGGAAATACCGTCGTCGGATGAAGGGACGTCATTTCCTTGTTTTCTGAAAGCTCAAACAACAATCGAGGAACAACGCTTTAACAGTATGTTGATATGACGTTCCAAGCGTCGTATTGTTACAATAATTTCGTTGTTGACTGACAGGGCAATTTCTCATTTCCCTTGTTCGTCGAAGGGGAAATTCCGAATCCCCTGTGCCTTGCAGTGCTGGAAACACCGGTTCTCGTCAGATCCCCGAAGTTAAGCAGCATTGGGCTGGATTGATACTTGGGTGGGTGACCACCTGGGTATCTGGCTGTTGCAGACCTAGGGCCTTAGGGCTTCGGGCAGATGACCAGGAGTGGTTAACGCTCGTTGAACCCTTTGAAATTCCGAATCAAGCAAGTCCGTCCCCCCCGAGATATTGATGATTTATTACGGAGCAAGGGCCCGAAGCCATGTAATCCGTTGCCAACTAACTAATACAGCCCACCACTAAATTAACCTAGCAAAATACTACTGCCACCGTAGGTAACTGCTTCCCCAAATGTCAAATGTCCCGATTGGACGCCTTACAAAAAGCCGCAGCGCACGAAAGCGACGAAGAACACCAGCAGCATACGGGGGAACCCCAAGAGCCAGTTGAAGATCTCCCTGAAAATCAAAACGGCCTAGGAGCGCCCGTCACTCAGTTTGCAAATCAGGACACTCAAAGAGAAAATGAGAGACGGTTTCTTCCTGCCCGCAGCCACAAGCTGGAGTAGTCACCCAACCAAGACGGTACGCGAGTCGAGTGACCATGCTCTAACAATACGCTGTAAACAAACATGCCCTGTGGGGTATTGTTACTAAAGTTTGGTTGTAGTCTGACGAGGGCAATATCTCGTTCACTGAAGGAGCACTTCGAAATCGACCAATAATGGCGACGATAGAGCTGTTGCAGTTGTGAAAGAAAGTAGTGTAGGATAGAAATGTAACACTGCTGGAAAATCCAAACCAATTATCCAAAGCAGTGTCGGATTGGCCCGGATTTGCACCCCGGGACTCCCGGGGGGGGGGGGGCAACTACAGGAAGCCCTTGTTTAAAAAAAACTTTTATTGAAAAATTTCACATGAATTCGTATGAAAATTGCATTATAAGTTGCATAAAAAAGTTTCAAATTCTCGCAGGTGTCTTTAAAACTACACTAGCTTCTTGGTCACCCCCCCCCCCCCCGGCAATGCAGGAAATACTTATTTTAAAAAAATGTGTTTTTTTAAATTTGAAATGAGTTCGTTTGAAAATCGCATGTGTAGCTGCAGGAAAACGTTTCAAATACACGCTGCTTTCATGGAAAAACGTTAGCTTCAGAGATACCAACACCCCCTCACCGCGAAGCAGGAGGGTACTTGTTTTAAATTCGATGTCTAAACTGCAGGAAAACGATTCAAATTTACGCCGAAGGGAACACACTAGCTTCTGTGGTCAAGAACACTGCACTGTGACTGAGGTTGGCGCTAATGACCTTGCTGTTAACGCACCATTAAGCCTCAACTCCGCCCCATGCTGGGAAAGCGTACTGCACTCCCTTAAGTGCCTTTGCCGAAGCTTCCCTCCCCACCACCTGAGGCAGCTGCAGTACATTACCAAGGGAACGCCCGACCCCTCCCAATTCATACCTCATCCAAAGTAGCATATTGCCTTATGAAGATGGTCATACTTAAGTGTGCAAATAAGTGTGCAGAAAGAGTATGCAACATTGTTGAGCATTGTTGCTAGCCGTGGGAATACGGGATTTATACAGCATCGTTTCAACAATGGTCGGGATGAAATTACGGTAATAATGAATAATACTACAGCTATAGTCTATTGCTACTTTGAACTTATCATCACACTGTTAAACAATAGCTCATATAAGCATTCTTAAGGCATTGCTATTCGATTCCAGGTGCTCGGTGAACAAAGGAAACAACAGATAACCCCCTAAACATCACGTGCTTGAAACAATGTACGGGATACAAGCCAATTATTCTACTCTTATTGCAACAATTAAACTTGACTCGCTGTTTTAGAAACTATCGCGGAATCAACATTAAATCCTCGGGCTACACCCTCGAGAGTATTGTTGCTTCCTCGATATTTCCGAATATATTGTAGGATTGGCCTTCGGCGAATCTCATCAGATCTCATTCAGACGGGAACCGGATGTTGGCTGGCGCCATGTTGGCGTTATTGACGTCGGCCAAGCGTTGCATGGAAGACAGAGTGCGAAGGCTTTGAATGCGTTGCTTCTAGTATAGTTACGACCCCCCCCCCCCCACGATGCAACGGTTCAGGTTTCAGTGGATTTCACCCAATTGTTATCGCTAGCGTGATATTCAGCCGGTTAATGCCCTCAACCTTGGCCCATTCTTCTTCGAGCTTTCTCAGTTCACAATGCACGTGGCCACTGTCCATACACTCTCGGGGAACGCTATCGGGAGAGCCAGCTTTTTTCACATTTTTTCACATTCCCATTTTTTAATTTTTGTTCACATTATTTGCATACCTGTTTTTCATTTTTTCCCACATTTTTTGCACATGCCTGCTTTAATTTTTTTCACATTTTTCACATACCGTATACCTACTTTTAATTTTTTTATCACTATTTCTTCGTTTTCATATACGCACCAGTTTCACAATTCTTTAGTAACAATTTTTCTTTTTCAGCAATCATTGTAATTTCCATTTGCGAAAAAATTTACCGAAGTTCAAGACGCTCAATCTTATAGTGTCCAGAATCTCCAGTATTCTACAAATTTTCGATATTTTGGGAAAGTGACTCTACCCATGAACCAACCAATTTTTTCCCCGTGTCCGAGCCACAAACATGCCGACGTAATTCCGGACCCAAAATTTGACCGGGTAATTTGATTAATTTTATTTCGTTTGCGCGTTTTGCTTTTTTTTCCGCACCAACACTCGTCACAGTTTTCACGTTTTTTACATTTTTTTTTATTACTGGCAAATTTTCACATTTTTTCCCACCGGCAGCGTCCCTGCACTCTTTTTTAGTGAGAGAATTCTATTGCTTAGAGCTCTTTGCAACTTCAAGTGCTGACTGTACCTTCCCTTCTAATCTTTAAGGCTTACTTACTTGCAAAGACTTAATCTATCGCTGTGGGGTGGGGGGGCCCGCGGCCTGGTTGGCTTATGATTACCCCCGAGCCAGGTTTTCTTTTTGTGTAGCATTGCATTGTAATCACAAACTTACCACTGAATAATCAGCATACGTACATAATTATACGCAAATAAACATAAATAATTGCACTTAACAAAAATTGCAAAATGAAAAAATCAAAAGAAAAAACCGTAGTATTGTTGTTACGTATAATTATTTTTTATGTGATGTGTGTACAATTTTTGTTTTTGATTTGACTGGGAATATTTATTTGAGCAGCTGTCAATATATATTCCCAGTCAAATAAAAAACAAAAATATTACACATATCACATGAAAATAATTATATGTAACAGTAATACCACAGGTTTTTTCCTTCGATTTTCTATTGAAATCTTTAAGGGCATTAAAGGTAATTTTTTTTTACATGCACTCATATTATGCACCAATTTGCCGAATTGGTTAGATTGACATCTCTTTGCTTTATTACTACATGTAGTAGCCTAAACATGAGTTTTACAATAAAAAATAAATAAAATGTTTGGAAGGACATTTTATTTGTGTGTGATTGTGAAACTAGTAATGTTTGTCTTTCCAAACAACTTTGTTAGCCTTTAATGTTTGGAAAGACAAACTATAAAGACTAGTAAAGTTTACCAGAAATTAGTGATTTGTAAATACTGTAAATCCTCTCTTTGTAGCCCGGGCTACTGGTTAAAAATCAAACCATTTTGACCAAGCTGTAACTAGTTATTACAAACTTTAGAAAGGAAATATAAGTACCATTGCATGTAGAACATATGTCTGACATTAAAAACGGTAAATAATATCACCGAATGTTTTTACCATTACTGTTTAATAAACCTGAACATGGCGGTAACCATTAACAATAAGAATGATTCAAAACCGTGCCATTTTCAACCGGTTACAACTAGAGACCAGCTGCTACTAATTCGTGATTGGTAAAACACCTGGCTACAGGTGAGGACCCGGGCACAAATAAGGGATTTATGGTGTGTACACAAGAGAAAAGTTTTCATGCCTAAAATAAACAGGTATTAGTACTGTAACATGTTAAAAAAAAAACAGTCTGTAGTAGCCAAAATAATAGTCCAAATAATAAAAATATACAGGGTGTTCCAAAAGTCATGGGTCACCCAGGTGATATACCTGGTGTTCATGCTGATGGACTGGGGATTTTTATCTTTGTTCATGCTGATGGGATACCATCCTCATTTCTTATGATGAACAAAAATCAAAATTACCGGTATATCAGCATGAACACCCGGTATACCATCCAAGTATATCACGTGGGTGACCCCTGACTATTGGAACACCCTGTATACTTTATTTAGAAAATTGTCTCAACATCATGGATGCCAAGTACAGTGACCGTATCTCAGGAGCTTTCATGCGCTCCTGAGTATTAAGGTTACTGCGTTTGGCTTCCATGATGTTGACACGGTTTGTTGCACACTGTGTCTAATGTTATTATTTAGAAAATTTATCAACATTTGAAGAGTTGATATGGACAATAGATCTGGAATTGATGGGTTCTTAACAACCATGACAATTTTCATTAAAGATCGTTATACTGATGAGCTCTGTTGCTGCAGTGTCTGTCCATGCTGCAACATAAACATTTAATTTTTTTATTTTTATTTTTAATTTTCAGGATAAATTGATGAAATGACCTACTTGCATCTGTGTAGTATTTTTAAACAGGATTTTTAGAATTGTTAACTTCGTTTTTATTTCTGAAAGAAGTGATTGAAATTAAAGACAAAAGTATGGATGCACTGTGGGTTCGCATTAGTTGTAGACCTTTCAATTAAATTCTTGACAAAAGGCAATAAAACAAAACACTGCTACCTGTCCACGTAAGAACTTTCAGCTACACCATTAGAAGAACTTCCAAGTATACCATTATGTCACAGAGGTCCAGTGGGAATTAAAAAAAAAAATCATACATAATTTGGGATTGTGCCATAAATCTCTTGATCCCGAAATTAAAAACCCTATTTCACTTCCGGCTTAACATTTTCAACATTAAAGTCGAAACTAGAGTTGGAGCCACATTAAGTTACAGTAACGCAACCTGTGTGGCATATTGTATTATTAAAAACGTAACACAGTTGTCCAATGTCTCAATAGAAACTAACTGTTTCAGAATGGTATTTGATGATCTCTGTCCTCCGTCCTAACAAAACAAAATTCGACTAAATCGTAGTCCGAGAGTGATAGTGGCGCCGTTTCTTTCCACGAATCGCTACCAGGATAATAATAGTAAATAACGTCATCAGCTTTGCCATTGACTAACATCACGGATTTCTCAGGTTCGTGAGTTCTTAGTGTCCACCGACCACTTATCTGTTGTGGCCCCGTACCTTCTAAATTTACAGGATGCCAATCACTGTTTACGGGATCAAAAACTTGGAGTTCGCACGAATTCTTTTTATTGGGCATCAGAAACAGTTTTCCATCTCCAAATGATCCACAAGGTGCAAAGACCGGGAACTCTATCGGATTTATTCCTGTCCACTGGTTGCAACTTGGATCATACCGCTCAATTTTACCGTTGTTACTGGTTATGTACAAGTATCCATGGAGCTGCCCGACGACTGGAAACCAGTGGGCCTCGTACGTCGATGCCATCTGGCAACAAACCATGTTATCAGGGTTAAATCTTTGAACTGTTTTTACAGGAGCTGGAACTGAACTTCGCGTATCGAATCCCCCTATGACATACATAAAACCGAGTAGATCAACAACAACTGCTGCAGAAACTGGTAGTTTCAGAGAAAGAAGTGTACGACAAGAGTTTGTATTTGGAGAGAACAGCCAGACTTCATCGGTATCGCCATTCATATTGTTCCTGCATCCTATAAAGTAGACGTTACCGTCGTAACCAAAGGCAGTCATGTGGCGTGTTAGCGTAAAGGATAAGATAGTTGGTTCTGACCAAGCATCCTTTTCTTTAATAATAATACTTGATAAACGAGGGCTATATGCCTTTCTGACAAAGCATACAAGTTTTGATCCTGCACCTGGTTTAGATTTGGTCCATTCAAACGAGTTCAGTGACACTGACACCAGAAGCCTGTACACTTCATGGTTGTGCTCAACTAGGGGTTCACGGCTTAATAGCTGTCTTACGTAGCTTTCTGACAGTAAATTAAGCTCTAGTCCTTTCAGAAGAGACGGCAGCTCGTTAATTCGTTGTGTCTCATCAACTTTTGTCCATTGTAATACAGCTTTTACTGCGGTGTCTGCAGAACGTGGGTCAACAAGAGCAAGGACTTCTGTAAGCTGTGAAACTGTTAGTTCCAGAAAGTCTGCTGAACTCGACGCCTCTTCGAAATCTTCACAGGCTATCTTGGTTTTTATTTCATCAACCACGTGTTCCTGATCGTAAAATTTGGCAATATTCCAAACTTCAACAAAGTATTCGAGAGTTACTTTCTTAGCCAAGTCGGTCATTATGCAATCAAACAGAGGGTCTACTAGAAGCATGTGTGAAGCTTCCAGCACAGCTTTCATCAATTCAATATCGTCACCTGTTATCGACTTCACAATGCCCGTGTACATAAAATATAACACTATTTCAACGGCATCAGGATCAAGATTGTCCAACACAATCTTTCCAGTACTGGATTCTGTCATCGGACTGCAGAGCATCGCTTGCAAATACGGACTCGCCGCACCCAACGTCACGCGGTGGGCGGCAAGTTCTTTTGTTCCGCACACAAGAACAACATCTGTAAACACTTGGTCTCTCCGCATTTCATCAGCTACTGTTGTGCACAATTCTAGATGACGATGCCATGCCTCGCTTCTCTCTGTGGTGGCAGCAGCAGCTGAAAAGAAATTTATGGCATCAGTTCAAAAAATTCCAAGCTGTAATTGAAAATATCTTGAAATAAACTTTTATCGCACAGTCCCAAACTTTCACAATGCTAAAAACTGTCAGTGATACATCCCATATCAACACACTTTACAGTACGTGATACTCATAACGCCATACTGGTGATATGGGGTATACCGCCACACTAAAGTGTGGTGATATGGATGCCATGCACAGTTAAGTGGGGTGATGTAACATGAAGTGACTGTGAGGTGAACGACGCAATATTTACATGAAGAAGTTTCCGTGATGTGCAACACGATAACAGACATCAGTCCGTTGAATTAAAAAAAAAAGGGTTTCTCCTACACCTTTTTTTTTTAGGAAAATCCCCGCTTCAAGACACAAATGGTATCAGCCGTAAACCTGACTACATCAATACAAAATTATGTAAAGGTGACGACATAATGCTTGTGTAAACAACATAGCTATGAAGGCAAACTTTCCATTTACCCCAACAAATTTGTTTTTCATTTCGAAAGTTAGGGACTGTGCTATAAATTAGTTATACCTCCTGGAGTGAACTGCATCGGATTTATGAGCCGATGGGCGATATTCCTTACATTCTGATCTGCTTGTTCAAATTCACAATATGCCATGTATGTTCCCCTCGACCTACTAACTGGGCCTACTAAATCTGTAAGGGTCATCGGCAGGACCAAACTATCGCATACCCGGTCAGTTCACTCTTAACAATTATCATCATCTTTACGTTTTAGCCACTTGTTTTAAGTTATTCAGCTAGTCATTTGTTTGAAGCTTTTCAGCTTTATTTATTCTGTATCGTTTGCCCAAATTAGGTTACATTTATCGAAGTATAGGCACAAATAATCATTGTGTTGGCGTGCCCTTCCTTTCATATCCTGCCTTCCATTGGACAAAGCATTTGCAAAGAAATACGAAATATTTAAGATTCAAATTTAGTTCAAAAACGCCACCTACTGGCAAATAACGTACTATTATGTTGTTTTTTTTCATTTTGCTTTGTGTAAATTGGATCTACACATCTCCCTCGTTGTTTTGCATTTAAGGATGTTTAACGCCGCCCGCGCACTGAGTGACTTGGCCGTGCGGCCAATGAAAATGATTAGTGCGTGGTTTTACATAAACGGTAAGCATTCTCATTGGCTGCAGCGACCTGGCCGCACAGCCAAGTCGCTCAGTGCGCGAGCGGCCTTAAATAGCAAATTTTCGTAGTTTACGAGCTTAAGTGACTAGAAATTACTTAACAAATGCAGGTGCAACCCTGTTTCCTTTTTCTTTCGTACTGATATGTGAACTGGTAGGGACTAAGAGCTAAATTTAGCTAATCTGTTCCAATACAGATACAATTGCAACGACCAATGCAGAACTGATATCCGATACACGTATGATGGCTGACAGTATAAATACTGTCAGCCATCATACGTGTGTAAATTTTAAAAGGCAAAGTTTAGGCTAAAGTTTGAAAATGATCTTTTGCTACAAAGCTGTATTTGTCTGTTTAATTTACAAATATTAGCCTTCCAATATACAGTTGGTTGTTCAGAAAGATGCTATTCTAACTCCGCTTCAAATGCCACAAACTTCATGTCTTTATCTCGTCTAGTTCCAAAGTTATGTGAGGTTTTAAAGCTATACGGACTGGTTATTATTTACGGCGTGTGCGAGGGAAGGGGGGGGGGGGGCATAA
>JAHWFP010071694.1:0-44549 GCA_023313725.1 Lithobius niger
AGAGCAGATCAAACAAACATAATTGCAATGGAAGAAACGACCAAAATATGTCACGGCTGCTGCTGGCAGCCATACACGGCTTTCATTTAGTTTTCATGACCTTCAAGGATGTTTTTATGTTTTTACTGGAAGATCTTACGTCAACAGATTCATGGGACCTCAAATTCTGTTTTTGAAGAGTTCCAGGGAGACATCAGATGAGCTTTGGTATCAATGACGAACGTGGAACACTCTACCAGAGCAATCTAAGTACATTTAAACATGCTGCAAATTCAGATCAATGTCGGCGGTTGAATAGCATGGAGTAGTATTCAGGTTTTGGCACGTGGCTAATCTAGACAGCACACATAGAGATCAGTCTTCCTATAAAGTTGTTGATGGAGCAAGTTTAAATAAGATTTCAGAACTCTACCAGAAGAAGTAAACGACTTGAACCAGTTAGAGTCGTGACTAAATGATAAAGAGGTGAAGGCCGGTCTATTGACACTGCATCTCATTTAAGCTAAGTAAACCTTGTACATTACTTACCTTAGTCGATTTACTCTTTCATTTTGAATCAGCCCTTAATATTAAATAGCCACCACTACACATTAACTTACTAAAGGTTCATGGCCCCCATGTTTCTGGATGCCTTTCAATGCATGACATTTTCAAATTTTTAAATCATCCATGTGGCAATTACTTTAACCTACGCATTACTTTAAATATATCAAGTTCCCCAAAATATTAATTTAGCTTTTATCACAAATCAACTTGTCTACTTTGCAGTTCAAGTGTGGATCAAGTCCCACAACACTCGCGTGATTACTACTGTTTAAGTGCATGGTCGAAATCTGCTATTATCTGACATATCTTCTTTGTACACAGGCCACCACAGCCTTTAAACTAATTTACTCAACCATACTACTACTTTGTAGATACCCATACTAGCTGTATTCTCCAGATAATGTTCATAAAACTGCTCCTCATATCACCGTCCAATCGTCCATTAAGTAACATTAACACCCAAGTTTATATAAGAGGTTGACTGACAGAAACTAAATGGGTTATGTAAAACCAAACAACGTGCTACAACTAGAAGGAAGCATGCCTAGAAATTTATCTTATTTGACATTGCCTAATTCATTATGACAACGGGGAATAACATGCGACCATGCAGATCAATCCGAAATTGTATCAACTGAGTAGCGAGTGAGCCATGCAGTGCATCTAGAGTGCATGCCTTGATGCATGCGTCATGCCAAAGCCTAGTTCCCTCCACCGACCTCTGCCCCAGGCCTTGATCCATGGTGTCGGGTACAAACCCTGCTCCAGCTCCATTTGCTGCCGAGACAAATGCCGAATGCGCTCCAGTTCCGTGCGCTTTAGTTCATCCAAGCGATTGCGCACGTGGTGACCCACTAAATCCAATTCTTGTGCTATCCGACCAGACTGAAAAGAAAAAAAAAGGCACAATTAGAAAGACAAGAAAAAAGTTTTTATATGTCTACCACAAAATCATCATACTCGTCAAAAAGACGGAGGATATCATGTCTTGCACAACCACAGCTGGTATGACCGCTTGTGTACTGCATTAATTACACCAATACCAACAAATTTTAAACTTTCAAACTTTTGAACAAAACTTTTGGACAGCCACAGGTATATCGAGGCATACTTTAAACTATAAGCACACGTATAGAGTGCAGTGTTTCATTTTGTATTTTCTAGCAGCCAGTTATGGTTGGTGGAGGCTTTGACGTAAATCGTTCCCACTGCGCATTGCCACAGGTACATGCGCGCTCGATTAAAAAAAAAATAGATAGCGTTCGACTTGTATCAACTAAGCTCAAGTCGGCATTCATTCAGCCTGATGCAAACTGTCCCCCATGTTGCCGGACCCATATATTTAAAAGATAGCTAAGATAATACAGACAGTGTAAGTACCTGAACAAATCGTCACAAATCTATGGTAGATTAGGAAGAAGCTGGCTAGTAAAATGAGGCACTCTTTTAAAATTACTTAATTACCTGCCACTGATTGGTCACAAAGCTTGTGCACGAATTGAACTTGTGCTCACAATTGGTGCCATCAAATCACTTAAACCATAGTTGTGGGCGGCAGTCTGTAATCTTCAAGAAACACCAGTAAATTCCTTCTGACGTCAGTTTCTTGAATTTGTCGCAACAGCTTTTTTCCTAGTTTCCAAAGCGGAAAGGATAGGCTTCACACGTAAATACTGGTAACCTACTGTAACAGTGTACACTGTTTAGGGAATGCAACACCACAGTTGGTCGAGAATAAGATAAACTACGGAGAAATCTACCAGGGCTTGTAAATACCACCGACGTATTACCGTTGTACTTAGGCTACACTATACAAAAGAAAAATTAAAACCTTTCCTGTCACAACTGACCAACATTTTAACAACAATTTGTATACCGTTTTACACTATAATTCTACAGAAGGCAGAATTACTTGAAATTTTAAATGTGAGCTATAGGTGTACAAGACTGGAACAATTCAAGCCAAGTAAGCAAATTTGCTCTCGAATTCGGCTCGCTGATCGCGCCTATATGCTAGAAAACCTGGATTCCACCCAAAAAAAGCCCTAACTTCGCCAATTTTAGCACGATTTTATAATGCAGCCTACCAAATTAATTATCTCGATGAGAGCTTTCTGGTGATGTAAATCACCAACCAGGAGTTCAAACATTTTTAAAGTTTCATTCTTAAAACTGGAAACCCATTTATACACAATAACTTACGCAGCATCTTACTTTTTATTATCCTACCAAATTTAAAGTTACAGATTTTTTCACCAAATATCGAAATCGCCTCAAATTAAAATTGTTCCATTTGCACACGCCTTTCGTAAATTGTTTGGCAGCTCACAGGAAAATGAGTTTCCCAAAACCACCAAGCTAAATAACCCTAATTGGTTTTTCTACGTCCAAACACCTAGGGAAAAAAAACTGTAGTAAAACTTAGAAAAAAATTCTATGATACAATAAACAAATTTCTAAGACTTTTACAGGTTTCCCTACCCGATTTTCATCTTCTTGCATACATGAGTAAAGAAAAAATCCTGCGCTTCCCGCAAAGTTAACTTTGATAGTTTCCGCAAGGTAATTTTTTTAATAAACTTATTAATAAAAAAATGGTTCTAAAAAAAAACAGGTCATTCTAAAAACTAATATCCCAGACTATCACTGACTTTTCACAAATTTTCCATTTTTTTCATGACTTTCCCTGATTTTCCCCGACTTTCCAGGTCAGTATGAACCCTGCTATATCCACAACTGTATCCCCAATTTTTCATCAAGGTGTAGTTTTCTGCAAAATCCTATAATTATTAAAATTAATTTTTTTTAAGTAGTAACCCACAGTAAAACATTGTTAGGAAGATACTCAGTGATTCCCTGAGTAAAACGCCGTGAACCGCATGTCGTAATCTTGAACGGTTCCAGAGATATCAATGTTTCTGTGAACGTTACCGAAACTGATCTGATATGCGAATATTGGTTGCCGATCTTGGTATCAGTGCAGCCTTATTTATAAATAATCCCACCTGTTGCTTGTGTAATGGATGTGGTATGGATAACACGATAAGCAACACTTGAATGATTTAAAAAGCCCATTTTGCCGGCCCGCAGCACCGTCAGCTAAAAATGGTTTCTTTTGCCGAAAACATACTTAACCCATAATTTGGCTATAACCGACATTTGGCAAAATTTCTTAACTTTTCCAGATGCCCAAATTTCTTTGTCTTTTCTAGCTTTACAAACAGCCAGAAGTGCTGTACAGCAAAAATCCAAGCAACATTGCTTTCCTCTTTTTCTTTTGTCATTAAATGTATGCGTAAGCTAGCAGTTGTGCTGCGGCCATTTTTGTGCTCTGAAGGTGTAATAAATAATAATGGTTTGTCTCGTTTTTAAATGTTCTGCTTGCATTTTCCCTAGTCGATAGAACAAGTCAGTTTTCAGCCGGCCGCTTGGCCTCATTACATTACCTAACAATAAATTAAAGCAGAAGCAGACGAACGGTCGTTACGAAGTAGTGAACTGTGTTGTTGTTCAGCCTGAAGATGATAGTCGCCTGAGCCATTACACCTCCAGGACTGCTGACTATCGAAAATTAGCTGAAATTTTGTTATTTCGTGGGATTGTGAAAATTAGCGTGATATAACGTGATTTTTCGACTTCAAAATGAATTTTCACAGTACACTATGTGACATTTTCAAACAATCAGTTACCTTAATATCATCCTCAGATGCATTCTGTAACTTAGTTCGGAAAGTGTCATCTTCTTCTAAAGCTTGTACAACTTCTTGTAAATACCTTGCGTACTCCATTGTGAACCGCTGAAATATAAACCATACATATTTAACTAAAATCAGCTATAAACTGATAGTATCATCAAAAACTTTCAATTACAAATCCAGAAAATTTCAACGACCTAAAAAACCAAAATACAAAGATGTTGCAACCACGACCATTTCAAAATGTACGTAATACGATGACTTGAAAAAAATGTGACACTTAAATTATCAGAAAGTGCATTGAAAGCACAAGGAAAATTGTTGGACACAAGCAACAGTTACAATTTTTAGTTAACTTAATTTTTTACAAGCAGGTTTATAACAGGATGGAATGCATCCAAAGGAAAAACTGGAAGAAGGAATTCAGAGCAAATCACATTCCTTGGCCGAACCGCTTTCAAGCAGCTTTACATATACTATATTTCAAGCCTTTATCACAGTGCGATGATAAAATCCACTTTCTAGTGGCCATACTGTATTATAAACAAACACTCAGCAAACGCTAGAAGCCTCTTGCTGGCGAACAAAAGAATAAAGGCCTCAACACAATGGAATCAAAGCAGCTCTTCACTTGTGCATTGTGTGCAGTTAGTAGCAATACTTGCAGCTAGTACATTCCAATAATTTAAAATGTCCACAGAGAAAAGTTTTATCCGACTTCCAAACACATTGAGGATTTTCCGACTTAGAAGGGATGTCCTCTGGTAACACATACTTTGCCTCTAGAAAATAACTTAAAAATATCAATAAAGGATCCACGTCTCCTTCGGTGAGTCAAAGTGATTAAATTGAGCCTCTTGCAGTGTTCATGACAGCTTAGGGTATTATATTTGGTGAATCTTTTGGTCGCTCACTGTTGAACTTTCTCCAGCATCTCTGTGGTTCATTGCAGCCATGTTGGCATATTCCACGATGGGTCTAATAATGCTCTTGTAGAGGAGACAAAAAGAGCCAGCATCTAGTTTAGGGAAACTACGCTCAACCAACCTAAGAATACTGATGACAGTTGATGTAGCTGTAGCACACTATTTCAAGACACTGAAGTGAGGTTTTCAGTCACCCAGAGACCTAAGTCTTTCTTCAGCTACAGATACCAGCACTTCACGATTGATATATCACTGGTCCCTCAGGTTGTTGTAACCAACACGGCTTTACACAGGGTAAAGTTCCAAGATCTTAACAATTACTAGCCAAGATGTAGATATCTCTATGGAGTTCCACGCAGTTAATAATTACAGGCACAAGTCAGCAAAGCTTTATATCATTAACAAATTTGGGTGAATTAGAGGAAATAAGAGCCATGATGTTCCTAGTATGCAAGTAAAATTCTTGGTCCACAGAACTGCACCCTGCACAACAACAAGATCCATCCATTCTGAATGACAGCCTTCAACAACACGGCTGGACAAGAAGGACGGGATAAAATTAATACGCTTCACATGGCAGACCAATATTAAGGATCACAGAAGTAGGTGTATTGTACTCCACACTGCTAAAAGCATCGCTGCTGTCTGTAGACATAAGGTTAACAGGCATACCCTTGTCCAATCCTTTCCGAGACATCAAGAAGGTTAGTGGTACAAGACTTCCCTTTGGCAAATCCAACTGGTCATAGTCGGAGAATCCAATATATTACAATTCCTAGTCTAATCAAAATGTTGACAACCCTTTCACAGACCTTAGAAGCTTGAACTGGTTAGCCTGGGATAAAAATGGCAAACCCGCGTGTGCGCAGTGGTTGTGCAAGCAGACAAAATCTTTTTCATGGCACTTTCACAATAAGTTAAACAAAAAAAAAAAAAAAGCCTAATGAATTCTATTTTTTTTTTTGCCAACCTGTACAATTTAATCCATGCATTACATCTACGCTATTTTTGGAAAAAAAAGCCCAATTTTTCTGGAGAAGTCAAAATTAGTTTCTATTACCTAAGGAAAATAAACACTACATATAAACTCTTCAGGTCTGCCCAGCCATGCAACCCATCTGCGCATGTGCAGCGCAGTCCCGCCATAAATGGTATTACGGCAATAGTCAGCCATCTATTTTCCTCTCGATCTGTCGTGGTGCCGACTCAAGAGGGGAGGTTGGGTGGGTGTATATTTTTGTTAGGCAAGAGAAACCAATTTTGACATCTCCTGAAAAATTGGGCTTTCTAGTTGCAGAAAATATTCACTACCCCCCCCCCGGCACCAGCCGAAGAAATTGTCGAAGTAGTGCTAGAAGAAGTTGCCTAAGTTGTTGCCGAGAGAGATGGAATGGCCGATGAAAATAAAAAGATGAGCAAGTTGAATTCGAGGAGGTCCTACAAGGGGGACGGAGGAGTGACAGTTGAAGCCGTGGTGGAGGTGGAATACCCAAAAGGAGTTCCTTTTCTTTTTTGTTTCGTTTCATCTGCTCGCCTCTGGTCTCGGCTTCAAGGTTCATTCTACACATGAAGTGCCAGTCCACGGGCGCAATGGAAAGACAGATTGTGCACGGATCATCATGACAGTTGCAAAAACGGTGGTTTTGGTACGCGGCGTGAGGGTCGTGAGGGTTCTTCTTGGACACAATAGGAGCACAAGAGCAGGTTTCGTGAATCCGGGCGTTGGAAGGATCTCAGCCATGAAAGTTGAAGGGGGGGGGGGAACCACCTCTGCGTTTTGGAGCCATGAAGTTGAAAAGCACGGATGATGAAGGACAGGAGCCACAAAAAGCCAGTGTGGCGCAAGCAAAGTGCACAAGGCACGAGATTGTGGGTGGAGAAGGTGGAGCAAGTGTCTTTCGGCTTTTGGTGAAAGATCAGAATGCTGACGAGGGACAGCAGGCGTCGAAGGGCGTGGGTTGGAAATTGCTGCAGTGGGGCTATTGAGAGACTGGAGGAGGCGGCCGAACACGCATGAGCTGAGACTCCATTTCACTTCATTCGTGGTGAAAAGCACGAAAGACAATAGCAACTTCTTTGCGACCAAATTTACGATGGAGGCGATGGTTGGCCAAAGGCAGCAGACGATTAACTGCAAGTCCATGGTGACAAGAGCGTCTTTCGGTGAAAGCTTTTAGTCCGAGGAGTTGACGGCATCAACGGGGAAAGGTACAGACGATGATGGCGAGGTGAATGCAGGTGAATGAACTTCAAAGTGAATGCAGCGACAGATGAAGGTCCCAGAAGGACAAAAGTCCAAAAGAGCAGCAACGATGGTCGGTGATGGAAAGCAGGCAGCGACGAGCGAAGGTCAGCAGAGCCTTCTAAGAGGGTTGTTGAGGGACAGTAGAGAGCGAAGGACGACGGCATGAGACTGCAATGCCAGCTGACGAGGGACCGCAGGCCGAAAGGATGGCCGGCGTGGAGCAGCAGGTTGTCTTGGACAAGGCAGGTGTGTCAACGGTCTTTCGGTGAAATGATGTTCTTTCAGTGAAAGCCAACTTCAAGGTGAGCTTCTTTCAGCGAAAGCTACAAAGGTGGTGGAGGCGTCTTGGCAGAAGGAGAAAGCAATGCAACTGTCTTAAGCGAGAGCATGGGGAATCCGATGGTTGGCTACCTCGCCTGGAAGCCTCAAGAAGTGGGCATGTTTCGGTGAAAGCGCGACGAGGGAACAATGTGGCAGTGTTGAGCGGCAACTCCACTGTCGTCATCTCTCTAGGTGAGAAGGACAAAGAAAGGCAACTGCAATGCGCTTGCCAAGACAACTGAAAGTAGCAGACAGTGAGCTGTAACGGCATTGTCTTTTTTTGGTTACAAAAACCGTGAACGAGATGATGGTAGGCTGCCAGTGAGGACGTGGAAAGGTAGCAGACGAACTCCCAAGTCCATTTTAACAAAGGAGCGTCTTTCGGCGAAAGCTTAAACAGAAGCTGCTTCTTACGGTCAAATGCTTGCAAGTGTTCCTTCGGATCTTTCGGTCTTCTTCCAGGTCCAGGGGAAACAGCTGAGCCAACAGGATCAGACAAAGGTGGAGGAAAAAGATGGCTGGCTATTGCCGTAACACCATTTACGGAGGGTCTGCGCCGTGCCACAGATGGGTTGTGAGGCTGGGTGGCTCTAAAGAGTTAAATCCACCAGGGAAACCAGCATTGCAGGAACTGAATGCTAAATTTACAGGTAGAGGATATTTTTGAAATGGCAACTAGAAATTAATATTATTTGACAGAAAGTTAGGAAAGGACTTAAAAGTTTTCAGCATCCGTTGACTTTTTCTGATTGCAAACCTGTATTTTAGGTTTTTCTGTCTTTTCGTTCTTCCTCCAAGATAATTCCTTATTTTCACTTTGCACGTAGGAAGCTAAATCACCGTTAATACAGTAGTAACAACGTTAAACCGTTCCTTCCACCAATGAATGAGTAGGAACGACAGCAACACTTGAACACTCGAAGTGCCTGAGGAAGGTGGGAGATTTTTCAAAAAAGATAAATGACCAAAGAATATTCGCACATTGATTTTGTGACGATCAAGGTACAATTTTGGTAAATAGCGTACCTTGTTCAATTTGATTTCTGTGTTACCAAGTAAAATCATGAGCCTTTCGACTTATCGTATAACACCCCTTGCTCAGCTATACCTCTTCTGGCACAAACAGCCATACATCTTTGTTTAATATCATAATTTAGGAACAATATTAATATTACAGTGGTATAATTGCAATTCATCAAAGCAATAAATTTCAAAGGATTGAAAAATAACTTGAGGTTACAAATTCAAGGATTTTCAAGACATTCCAGGGAGTAGCAATAGGGTTTTAAATCACGAAAGGAAATTTTCATGCTGGGATTTCGGGATAAAAGAATGTTTAAGTTCAATGCATAAGTTTTTCCAGTGTGAACGTAGTAAAACTTGCACAACCTAAAAAATGCAGCTTATATGACAAAAGTTAAAGAATTAGTAGGAAGCCCAAATAATGTAAAATTTGTTAAATTTCTTGAATTAAGCATTTCTAATTCATAATTCCTTTATGACTTATTTTCGTATGAAGTTGGGCCATTTTCAATACTGAAAATCCCCAGGATTTTTGGGAGTAAAAACGGCTAGGATCCCAGAATTGCAAACCCTTATGGTTTCTAGTTTGACAAAAAATTAACTGGAGTTTGTTTTCAATTGTTCTGGCCTCCATGACAAAATAAGATGAAAGCACTAGAATAAACTTATGTTTAAGTTAAAATTAACAACTGTATTTTTGCAATGACTACGTTATAGGCTACTGGATTATCCTGTTATTCTTTTCACTTTGCGTTACCAGTGGCTACTAACAGACTTCCCTAGTTATGATGTATAAAAACTGCAACAAATTATCTAAAGCTCAAAGATGCAACGGCAGATGTTTTTAAATGCCAAACTGCAGTTGTGCTCAAACGAAAGCAACAGCTGCCCATTTACGTTCCTGCCATATAAGCCAACTTTTCAATGCAATACAAGCAGACACTAATTGACAAATAACAAAACACATGTTTTGCTACTCGTCTCAAATGCCTGCTAAAGAATCGTTCATTTTTAATTGCAGTTGTAACAGGCCGGCATAAAACATAGAAAAAAGTGTAAAAAAAAAGGTGGTTAGGAGATTTTTTCCTTGTCTTAGGTCTAATGTAAATACGAAACGCTATGTGTCGAAATAATTTAGTCTACATAATAAAATAAAAAGATACATTACAAATTTGCTGTAATATTTTGCAGCCCACTCTTCAATGTACACTTTGGCTTTTACAGGCCAGTTTACAAAACTTTTGATTACATTTAAAATTTTAAATTAAAATAAATTACTTGAAAGTTAGATTGAAAATTCCATAACGGCTTCTACTCTAAAAGTTCGTCATTCTTGCAAGAATACTGGTACAGTATTTTGATTTTGAAAGTTAGATACACGTACGATTCGATTCTATACGAGTTTTCAACCCCCCCCCCTTCTTTTACATTCTCCTCTGCACAACAAAATCTACAAAAGGAAGACAATTCAAAAATAGCCCGGATTTGTTGGGCATCATGGTGTTTTGATGAAATGGCAATAAGATGGTTTCATCTGGTTCATTGGAAGTTGATGATTGATGAAATACTGTATTCACCATCAAAGGGATCTTTGTGTTGGTATGTAATGTATAGCATTTCAATTTATTTTGATTAACCACTACCTTCAAGGAAACGTAAGAGCTTAATGTTTCTTTTTAGTCGTAAGCAGTACGCTAAATGTGATTTTCAGCACAAAATATTCTGTATTTTAGAATAAACTATGACCCCCCCCCAAAAAAAAATTAAAAAATGAATAAAGGGGACAATTTCAATTGGGTACATACTTAAAACGTCGCTTTCGACTTTTCAAGGGGGAAGAACTAATTGGCTTTATGATAGATCATAATTACTCTTTAAAACGAGCCAAAGGGATATTTTGTGCAGTGGGCCAGACCATTAAATGAGTATTTTGTAAAACTGCTAGTCTACAGTGCTAATTTTCTTTATCAACAATTCACCAGCGAATGAAAAATGAAAAAAGTCTTAACCATAGAGAGTACAAGCACATAGTAAACTAACGACTACATGCTAGAGTTCATGTTTATAACGGCACTGTTGGCCATTTGGATGGTACTGCCATCTTGTGCTGTTCAACAGTGTTCATTTATTGTTGGAGTGGGAGTTAGGAGCTGCTGCCGTTTTCTAGAAAGGCTTGTGTCAGTTCGGTGGTAGTAATTTTCACGACATTTTAAGTGTGGGTTCCTAAAAATTCATTAAGAGTGAATGGCTATGCATTAATGAGGTGTGCATCACTGAGCATGTTGTCCCAGGCGATTTTTTGGAATTTGACGTGATGTGTGGCCACCCCATTATGTTTGTCTTTTAGGTCGATTGCTAGCATCTGTCCTTGGACTGAGCCTGTCGGCTGTCAAATTATTGTGTGCAAAATAAACATTATTTTTTTTTGTACTCAGTGCAACATTTGCCGTTGTTTTGAAGTTACGAGTGCTGCCACAATCACTGTTGAGACAACCATGAATTTTGAATTAAGACACAAAGCAGGCCAGATAAAACTGTAAATCGTCTATTAAACGCCCACGGACTGTTACAATTAATTCAATAAAAAAAAAGGGGGGGGCGTAATAAAGTTATAATTCAGTTTTCAAATCTTACTTCTGTTTAGGGAGGGGGTAACGTGGAAAACATTAAGCAAGGAGAAATACTTTACCATAAAACTTTGCTGATTTTGTAAATAGAAATGTGATTCGTTGTGTTTTCGTTGCTGTTTCTTCTGATGATGGTGAACGGTCCGTTTTTCACCAAAAATTCAAGAGGACATCAAACGAACGTCCAAAGTTTTGTGGTAAAATGTTTCTCCTTGCTTAATGTTTCCTTAAGCCACAGTAATCGCCGCTTGCCGGTTTTTGCCGTTATCATAGAAAAGTCGGTGTTTACGTGATCATTCATGTACGTGATCTCATTTGTTCACTTTATTTAGTTTGCTTTACAAAGCTTTCAGTTAATTTTGCTGCGAAAAAAAAAAAACCGATTTAACGAGATAAAATATTGATTTCGTTAAATGTATGAAGCTTTTTGTCTACCAAAACAATTGGACCATAGTTCGCACCAAAAATGGAACAAAAAATAGCTTGGGGAGTTTCACGAGTAAAAAAAAAAAAACTGATAGCATTATGTAGTGTTGGGCTGTACCAGAAGTTTTTCAGCCAGTGCCGGTACCAAGCTCAGTATACTGATACTCGGTTTTCTCCGGTACGTATGAATGAGGCGGTATCTGGTATTACAGTGCTGTGGTGCCAACATCGATTTTTAAATAATAGGTCTAACAAATTTTATTGATAGGCTCAACATATTTGTTGATAGTTTTAATGGAACAAATTTGTTGATTTTTCTCCTCAAATTTCACAACATAATTTGGCTCCACATTTGTGTATTGTTTACAATTCCAATTTTACCATTGTTGATCTTTAACTGATGGTTGCACTACTTTGAGCCCTACAACACGAGGAACTAACTGAACTATTGTTATAATTTTTAACAATGCACAGTATTTGGTACCAGGTTAATGTAAATGAGAATATCCTTTATTGTTACCTCAGGTCTGTCCTCCACATCATTTTCGTCTGTTGGTTTTTGTTCTTTGACAGGAGGTCCTACAACTCCAACCACGAGCAATCCAAGCGCCAAAACACATGTGTGGCCATAGAGATTCATCCTAGATTAATGACAAAATAAATCCATGCCATAAATAAATGGACATAAGTTAACGTGTCAATTCCATGTGCTGACTCACTTGATGCGTAATAGGCTGTGTATTTTTGTACACCTGGATTAAAAAGCCAATCATGTACCAACACGACCAACTGACCTAGTTTAAATGAACATTAGCCTAAGGGCAGGGTGGGTTGGACATGCACCAAGGCTAACTCCTCGGCTACTAGATGATAAAACAATTTAATCCTCCTTCTCAAGGTCTGAGCACAAACAATTATGATGATAGCACAAAAGTTATCCGAATAGATTTCCTTTGGCCCTATTTTACCGTAAAATAATTCAGAAAAATAAAGCCAATACTAGAAAATTTTATTAGCAATGACGATTTCCTCAACAAGATGAAAAAAAGTATGGCACCTCCAGACAATTTTCTTGTTTTTAAAAGACACACTAGTGTGTCAACCGCCAAGACTCTGCACTCATTGCTATAGATATTTTTTTCTTTTCTTTATTATGCTCACATTTCCTTTTTAATCTATTTCCAAGTAATTTCTTCATAAACGCATACTGACGAATTTACATAATCTTATGCAATTAAGTAAAAATTAAAACGTCTTTAAATTTTTGTTTTGTTTTAACATTTTAAAATTAATTTCCATAGTGCATACACGCACTACAAACCCAAGGCTCATTGGTGTTACATACTGAATTTTTTTACCAAAAAAATTACCATTCACACTAAACAGCCCATTTTCAGAATACAAGAAGTAACAACAAAACAGAAAAAAAAGGATTAGTATACCTTAATAACTTACCATTCTAGCCTACAAGAATAAGAGAAACATATAAATAAATAGCCTACGGTTTATGGCGTACATTATCTTCCAAGCACAGGAAGTAATTTGGTGAGCAAGATTTTTTTTCCAATTGAGCTGCCATTGTTAACAGTAATGAAAATAAACGTAGCCCTCACAGATAGGCCATTGTTTAACTTTTGTTAAACCAATGAAACAATAAAATCCACAAACAATGTCAAAACACCAATTTATTTTCTTATGGTAAATATGGTAAAATATGAGAATGTTGCAGGTAATTTTAGTAAATAAATTTGCTCGCAGTACAAATTTTTGTACGTACCATATCCACAGGGTTCAACTAGGTTTTTTTTTTTTTGCAATCCACAACTGTCAATCTTCTTTTTTAATTCTACAATTTTATTTTCTATTTTTGATACGCAATAATCCTTTAGTTTATAGCCACAGTTATTTAGTACAACCTACTGAAACTCCTAAAGCGCTTTTACTTTGAAAGGTCATCACAAACAGAAAATTACACTCACGAAAACACACAATTTCAAAACGAGGAACAGCTATAGTATCCTACTCATTTTCAGGTACGCACAGTATTTTTGAAACTACGGTAGATCAGTTTTGAAAATACTGTGTGTGCCTGTCGAAAATAAGCAGAATGCTGTAGGTGTTCTTAGTTTTGAAATTGTGCGTTTTCGTTAGTGTTAAGCTATCAACATTTTTTCCCATTTTTTTTCCAATCTGAGATATAAAGGCAGTCAATCTCTTTACAAGTAAAATTCCAAAACTACCATCAAAGGATGTTACTCTTAGTTAGCACAAATAAATGAAAAATAAAACTTTTCACACACAGGAAACTGTTTGAGAATAAAAAGTAATACTAGCACATACCCACAACTCTACCGTCCTTGATTGATACACTATCATGCGATTAAAAAGCCATCCATTAACGTGGCATTTCCTTTTACCAATTTTTCCTGATGTCGACTTTGATTCATTGATATTTCTATACTTTGTCAGTGTTAACTGTTAAGAATCCCTTGTTGAAGATCAATGATATTCAAACATTGTTAAGTCTGCATCATTCAAAACATCTGTTGTTGCTCAGTAGCAAAAGGTTCGCCACTGTCGGCAACACTAACAGTGTTCAAATAAAATGTTTCAGCCTATCTGTTTTATCATAGGCTTATGGTTACCCAGAGTTTTTATTGATTCCACTCTTCAAACAACAAAAAAGTCTCTTAAAGAAGATTTTAAATCTGGGCAAAATCTGTCTGCAGAAGCATCCGTCCTTGACATATCGTTGCACATTGCCGATTCTACTACGAGGGTGGTTACAGCAGATCGGCAATTTCCTTCGGATAAACTTTAGTTGTGTTCAACAAATGAACAATCAATGCTCGATTGTTCTTCTGGACCGATCATTTTAAAATACCATAACCCATATTTTTTGGCATGTGCATGAAAATCCTTGTTAGAGTTTGATTGTTTATATTTTTTTACATGGTAACCTTTTCACACAAAATGGACGCCTAGGTGCTTTTTCTTTCCCATTAGGCTACGTAATGCAAAGACAGGCAACCACTGCTTTAAAATTAAATTTAAATTGGCTAAACAAGGGAATTTTAAATTTAATTTGACTCTTATTAAACATTTAGCCTATGGGCCTTACTGTATTTGTACGGATTTATTTAATCATTACTGAAATAGCAATGGCACATGAAATGGCATTTATTTAATCAGCAAAATTAATTTTTTTTAAACCTATTCCTGGCCCTGGACCTGAAATTTTGTGTGGAAAGCTCAAACGCCACGGTACGAAGGTCTCAATAAGAAACCGTCAAGTAGGCTGCAAGGTAAAGAGAATTGGGGGCCGCTACACTGCAAAAGCATTTAGAAAACAATGAAAAGGCATGACAAAGCCAACTAAATGGTTCTTACCAATTCGGCCAAATGAATTTCAAGGATTTATCAGGCCTTTCACGTACCTAGCCTCACAAAATTAAGTACCTTTTGAATTTGTAAAGCATTTAGACTAACAAAGGTCACAAATGAAAAAGCTTAGTTCTTACAAGACGTTCCTCTTCTAGAAGGGACTTTAAAGGGGCTTTGTTTCTCTTCTAAAAGGGACTTTTTCCAATAACATACTGTTTATCGAAAAACACCCGTCACATCATTCTATTTTTTTCTTCCAAAGAGAATTAACTTTTAAATTAAAAATAAATAAATAAATAAAAAGTTAAAATCAACTATGGCAACCTCATCCATCCACAAATTCCTTCCAGTAAAGCAGTCGCCAACTTCAATACTGACATTGCACACTGCTGTACTAATTGCTGTGGGAAAAGCATACCCCGACGAGACATTCTTTAATACGTACTATAATAATAATAATAATATAAGTTTGTTGCAAATGCAATCGGAATGGCAAGAACCTAGTGGCCACTGACTGTGCGCACTGTTATACAAATACTATGGCGAAAAAGATTGTTATCGCGCACACTGTGAAACAAAATAAATCCAAAATTCCAACCAAGTACGTGTTTGTACACTTTCACAACAAAGACAATGATATAACAGTCTTGCACATTTTCAACAGCAAACTGCTGTCTTCATCAGGCCTAATAATAAAAGTTTGGCTGTTTACACACAGGCTCTACAAGTAAAAGTAAACACTTTTGTGCATTCGAAATTGCCGGCTTCGTAGCCTCCTGTACTTAATGGGCAATCGTGTCTCTCTTCCCAGCTTCCACTGTCTGCCAAGCAGATCGCTCATGGTATGATTCACTAAGTGAGCAACCTTTGTGTCTGCTGGCCCTGCAAATTCATCAACTCAACAACACACTTTTTATGCAGCTGGTTGGCTATGGACTCCCAAGCGCTGGAAGTGCGGGTGAAGAGAGATTTGATTTAAGCATCGTTGTCATGCCTTCCCAGTCTACTTCATGCCGTGTCTAGTGTTGCAGTGGACTGCGATGCCGTTGTGCTCAGCTCCATTTCTTGCATTCGCCACTCTATTTCGTGCAACTTTCCTGGTCTCTTCCACACACACAGCAACGCAGTTTAGCAGTAATATTCTCCATAATTCTTAGAATTGTGACTCTAATCTGACGAACTTTCACAGTAATATGACGAGCGTCGTTTTCACAGCAACGCAGTCCCTGCAAGGTACACGATACACTGCTTCCCTGGTATCCTCAAACATTACCTATGCTTTCTTTGCATTTTGACCTTTGTGTATCCTTAATTTTCCTTTTTCCACCCCCTTTAAAATTTTCCCAATTAATCCTCCTCTTGATGCCATCAACAATTAATATTTTTTAGAAACATTGCGAAACCATGCTGTCTCAAGATGTGCTGGATAGGGCCAGAAACTCTTTCCAGGAAGGTCAGACAGCCACTCGGGACACTTCTTCCCTTTGCTTTCTGTCTGGCCCTCCATTCTTTTTCTCAGCTACCAAGAAGTAACTGGCTTTCTTAAAATCTCTTCATAAGTCCAGCGAGGTATGCAAGCTTCAGAAATCTTCCTTTTGATTTCTCCAGGTAGTGACTTGCTAAACTTTTGGTGCTAGACTTCCTGACCATCTGCACAAATTCGTTTTGGGCAATAGCGTTCAATTGCTCACTGGGGTGCCCCGACGAAAAGGGTATGGCTCTCCCAGTGCTCATCGGTTTGACATACGGCTGAAATTCCAGTTTACCATCCTCCATTCTCTTGAACCTCAGATCTAAAAACGGCAACACTCCCTCCTCCTCTTGCTTGGTCGTCATTTCATTCCCCGTCTCCAGTTATTTCTGTCAAAGATTCGATCTGATTCCTTTTCATCACGGAATATACGTCATTCACATACTTTCTTTACAGTACGACCTCCCTCTCCGATTTTAGCATCATCTCGTCCAAATATTGAAGCACCTTTTCGGCTATAATAGTGGAGCTGGAATACCCCATAGGGACCCCCACTTTCTGCCAATGTCTTACCATTAAATGCGACATAGATAGAAGACAAAAGGACTTTCAACATTGCCCTATCCTTTTTAAACTCCACTCTCAACACTCTCCACCTTCTTCTCGACAGCACCAACATCTCCAAAATGAGTTGGTGGGAAAGACTAGGGAATAACTTGACGATGTCAAAGAACATCATCACTCATCCTCTTCAAGCACCAAGCCATCTACCTCCCCTGTATCAGAATCTGTGCGTCGCGTGACGATACGTCGCGAACAGTTGAAAGCCATTGTGGACAAATTTTGGCTGAATTTCTGCCATTTTGTCAATTTTTGACCTATTTTGACATTCCAATACACCATTTTGATCATCTCGACGACACCTTTCCCAGACCAATAGGATAAAGCAAAGTTATTCAATTAAAAAACCAATAAACATGTGGGTAGGCTAACTACATGAAAAAAAAACCAGATTGGCTGCAGACAATTTTTTTTCTGACAGTTGGAGTCGCAGATATGTGCAGAAAGTTCTGCCTCTGGGACCTCCTTCAACAAATCACTCGTCTTCAGCAGCTGACACTCAAATACTAGGTATGGCAAGATAACTTGAACAAAACTTCCTTGCTAAGACACAATGTGAGTTTGTTACGCGTAACTCTGGCTTTGCCATACAATGATTAGACCAAACAAAAAAAAATGGTTAGGTTTGTGTTACCTGACCGGCCCCATTTTTACGAGCAGACACTAAACATTTTTTCTTCTTTAGAAAAAAAAATTTCCTCCCTATTTTGACACTCCATCCCGCTATACAACAAAGGGTGTTGAAATGTAGTCTTAACGTTGTCTTATTGTTGCTAGGTGATTTAATGTCATGCTTATTGTTTAATGTATGTTTATTACATGAAAAAAATAATCTTGAAGTAAGACTTTCAGATTTGGTAAAAAAAAAAAAACAATAAAATAAAAATTTTCAGACCAACCGACCCTTTTTTTTTAAACTATGTTAACGCAAACCAAACAATTTTTTTTTGCTTGGCCCTAATTCTAGCTTTAAACAAACTTGCGACCGCTTTATGAAGTCCGCCTTGACGAAGTTAGGGTTTCAGCCTCCAACGCTGATTTAAAAATAATGAATTCAAGTTGAAACGATTTATCAACAAAAACTGCCAGCAAGGCTTTATTGAATTGGTACGGAAACTAAGATAAGGAATTTTAAAAGGACCAATTGCTCAATTTTAAATTTTTAAAGACTTGCAAGGCCTTACAAATGCCAAAATGAAAATTAAGGGCTTGTGTCCTCTTATGCCAAGAAAATAAATAAATGCTTTACACTACGTCAGTATTTCTGACCTCAGCAACCCCTGGCTTTTCAGGGAAGAGTAGGGCCCTGTGATGTCTCATGCTCATGTCGATTGTGGCACGTAGGCTAAAAGATCATAGAATTTCCCGATTGGAATTATTTAGCAACCTTGTCACTAGGGATGTGCGATACTCGAAAAATTCGAGCAGAGCCGAGTATGAAATGGACGCTGCTAACGTCCATACTCGAAAAACTCGAATCCAGCGAAAATGCAATAACTTCGTCAATTTTTGACCGATTTTGACATTCCAATATACCAATTCGATTGTCTCGACGAGAGCTTTCCAGTGGTACAGATTAAAAGTCAATAGCTGAAACCATTTTCAAGTTATTTCCTAAAAACTGGAAAACCATGACCCACACAGTCAATTAAAGACCATCTTTCTTCCTATTAGCTTAACAAATTAAAGGGAAACTTTGCATACAAAATATTTCCATTAAATACTCGAACTCGGCTCGATACTCGATTCTTCTGTTGCAAACTCGGCTCGGCTCGACGCGAATTAAAATTGTTCTACTCGCATATCCCTAGTTGTCACTATTACCGTGGCTTCGGCTGTGAGCGCGATAAATATCCGTACGTATGTCAGCCCTGCAGCAGAATCAGAGCGACGCGCGACGCTATGTCGCAGTACGGCTGGTAGTGTTGCAGTACGATTTATCCTGCACTTTTTCTTTCCTGGTCTTCTTTTTGAAATAATTTCGCAAAAAATTGACAAATTTTGACGTTTAAATACACCATTTTAGCCGTTTTTTCGAGAGCTTTTGAATGGTGCTATTGTCATGACGCTAGGTTTGGTCGTTCTAAAGTTATTTAGCAAAAACAACCTGCAAAGGTCTAGGAAAAAAGCTCTTGCAAGAAAATTGTTCATGAACCCAAATGGGCCTCACTCAAAATTCTGCACAATGAAAAATTCCACCTTCACACCCTTCCTGCCACCTGCAGACCGTTTGTAGTTTGCAAAAAGCTTGTCGCAGACTGGCTGAAGATATTCTGCTTCTGGGTATGTGAGTAATTAGAAAAAGGAGATACAAATTGGCAAACATCCTCTTATGAGAGCAACCAAGACAATGTCAGTATAAATCTCTTGAACATGTTCATGGAGTGAATATCAATCAAATGTATGTTCTCAGCTGTGGTGTGGACTTCTGAAGAAGAGGAACTGTTTTTTCTTACTCGAAAATTTAAGAAAAATTTTGTTGCAACATTCTTGAAGGTGATAAAATTGTTTCTTGTATTTCGCGTTGTTTGAATATTATCTCAGTCTTCGTTGTAACCGGTTTTTGCGCGGTGGTTTCTTACATTACCATGAGCGACAGGTGTACTGACAGGGACTATGTTTCGATACCCTTTCCACATTCCAATCGAACTGACTTCTTTACACTAGCTGCACACAGAACTCCATCGCTAGTTATATTCAGCAAATGTCCTTATCATTTTTTATCCATAATACCACTAAAAACAAACCCTAGCCTATAAACTATTGATAATACCAAAGAAATTTTTTTCACATAATTACCATTGATAAAAGACAAAAAAAAAAGGACTAATTTCCAATTTTCGGCTTTACGACAGAAAAATGCTGCAGTATGAAAACAAAAATGACAAAATAAAAATATTCAAGTTGCCCTACTGAAAACCCAACATTTAAACTCTTGTGCCTCAATAACGAAGTTTTTTTTTTAATAAATACAAATGTACATTACGATATGGGAATTTGAACTGATACCAGACTACTCCCTACAAACTAAACAAATCTTTTTTTTTTTTGGAAACTGTAATATTAGACAAACATGGAAAAAAAAACACGTCAACAAAAAAGGCAACTCAGTTTACCAATACTGTAACAAAATAATATTGCACGGAATATTACCTCTTCAAGATGCCCATCACTTTCAACTACGCTTTAACCCTTAACACACTTCACCAACCACCTCTTAAAACGATTTCAATTTCTAAACGACGACAATTATATCGACACCAATTTCACAAAATTAAGAATTCCAAAACTTGACCTCGATCGTGTATCATGTATGTTGACATCCGGAAGTTGAAACGATTCCGTTGCCACGTTCGCTGTTCCACGTTTCATTTCGAAATTAAAACAAAATTAAACAACTCATGACTGGAATATGGACGTTACAATGTTCAGCTTTGTAAAATTAGAGTTTAAAAGTTTAAAATGTAAACTTACGCATGCGAAAACAGGTGGAGAAAACAGGGCCGGGCACCAAGCGGGTGAACGGACGTTGAAATGAAAGAGCAGGCGATCAACAGTAATTAGCTAATCTCAGCCGTTGTTAAATATTTAAAAAATATACTAATATAGGATTATTACATTTTAATTTATCATTAATATCCATAAATATTACTCAAACTAACGTAGAAATTGTCATAAAGCATCAAATTGAGTTTTTAAAATTCCTGAAAATTCTCCATTTATGTAGTTGGGCTTTGCTAATCGTTTCAATGCCAATCTGAAACACTCAAAACCGGAAATTGACGCTTGTGACACGAAATATTTCTGATTATAATTTGTATGTAGAAGAAAAAAAATGTTGTTTTCCATTCATACCGCTATAAAATAGGAAACGTAAAACAGAAATATTGCCAATAATATTTTTAGATGAGAGTTAATTTGTAACATGTTTTGTGAAGTATCGGTTTCGTTTTAAAAGCAACGTGTCGTTTCAACAAAAGAACACAGGATTCTAAGGGAGCGTTCACAAATTACGAAATAGTTTCGATAAGGAATTTAGACCAACGTCTCCTTTGTAACACCAGTGTAACACCTGACAACACTCCCCCCCCCCCCAAACCCAAGGGTTGGGATGCTGTACTTAGTACCAAGCATTTATATGGGTAGTACGTAGGGATGAAAGGATGTAATGACCCGAGTTTTGACAAAAATTGTTAAGTATTAAACAGAAGTTATGAAAATGGTTTCACTGAAAGTGTTTACCTAAAAAAATGTAGGAAAAAACTTTGCGAAAAATAATTTTGCAAAAATTTAGTTCGTTACGGAACACTTTGCACAGCTTGCTCAAAACCCCCCCCCCCCCTTCCAGGTAGTACATAATTTGTGAATGCTCTCTAACTAAGGGACCGGTTATTATTTACGGCACGGGTAGGGGGGACTGGAGGAAATGAAAATATGACCACCAAATTTTCGATGACCACTTCCCCTTTCGGAAAAAAATCTTGACCCTCCCACACTCAAGATCCAAAAAATAATGTGACCCTCCGCCCCCCCCCCCCCAAAAAAAAATGCACTTTTCGTATATCTGTGGAGAGTGTCTGCAGATGATTTCCTGTAGCCAAGTTTAGGATTGTAGCCAAATTACTGTAATTAAGTAGCTCTCCACACCGACAGTTACCATTAGTTGTAAGGAAAAGTGTCTCGTAACGAAAAGACATGTTGGGTTAAAAATATTCTATAAAATGTTCCTTACATTCATCTCTTGTCGAGATTCATATAATCAGTATGATGAACACACTGTTTGCTTGTATGCCCACACACCGTAACATAGTCAGCTCCTGAAAGAACGAAGAAGCCAAGAATTCAGGTGCCAAGGGCTTTTCTACAAAGTTCTTTGTAAAAACTACACTTTTAGTATTGGTACTAATAGCTTCAAAACCTTGTATACAGTCATATCATGGGAGGTCTGGGAGGCTGCCCCCCTCCCCTCCTCCCCAGAAGCTGATGCGTTTTTATAAATTTTGACTGCTGAAAGTGCTTTTTTTGTCGTCCAAAAATGACTTTTTCTTCCAGTTTGGTGAGTAAGTTTTTGACCCTCTCCTCTCTTGAAGGGACCTGAACAATTTATACCCCCCCCTTAAGAGTGTCCACAAAATTCATAAACCCCCAATTTCCTCTAGCTCCCCTCCCCAACAATAAATAATGACCGGTCCCTAATGTCGTTCATTGGTTTCAATGGTTTGCAGCCACTAAAGAACTAACTCCTCATCTTAATTTTCCAGAATTATCAAAAAAAAAGAAATTTATGGCATATCACCTCCTATTGACAGATTTTTTTTTTAACATAGCCATTGTTGTAAAAATCCGCCACTTGTCGTCAAGAACTAAGTGGAAACTACCAAACTTTCCGTCCTGACTACAGAGTTGGGGCAGTCCTGAGACGTCTTAGACCGGGATACAGTGTTGCAGTGTTTGCAGTGCTAAGCACACTATTGCGCATTACACTGCCACCTTAGTATATTGGCTAGTGACATCATTATATGAATATTACGTCATGTAATAGAATATCCTGTATTGCCCACCAGGGCTTAAAGAGTATAGATATTAAAGGCAGCGCCTTTGTAGACGCTGGCTCTTGACCTACCCATAGATGGTAGTTGATTCTGTGCACTGTGCTTTGTACGCTTTGGGCATATCAACCCCTTTTACCCATGCATGCCATAACCACTTGGTATACTTTACAGTGGCGACTCTGGATGGTAGAATTAATAGTAATTACTAACTAAAATTCCAGGTAATTTAGTTGGTTGGTAGACCCATTTTTGAAAAAGTATCATGGGGTATTAATTTGATGAAATTCATCTGTTTGTGACATTATGAAGAACCCAGGTAGGTCACAATTAACCGGTGGACGTCAGTGGCGTAGGTAAGGGTGTGCAAACGTGTGCAATGCACACGTTGCCCTCAGCGTTCGCACACGTTGCCCTTTTCGCCAGTAACTGAAAGTTGTAGTGTTTAGAATTTGATGTACAACCTCCCCATCGATTGGTAAGAAAAAACAATTAACATCCATCGGCCAAAAATTCCTCTCCCATCACCAGGCACCAGGTCTTCCATATGCACTTGTTGCCCTCTGCCTAGGCACATGTTGCCCAAATTCCTGGCTACGCCACTGGTGGACGTGGACCCTGGGGTGTGGCTGACTCAGGAAGGACCGGTGAACGTGGCAGTGCTTCACCATCAAACTTCAAAGTTTCGACTTGCCATCAGCGGCAGAGGAGGTAGGAAGACGTTCTTCTTGGATACAAACAGACATTTCCACAATGTCCAGAGGTAACAGGTCCCGTGGTGACTGAAATGCGTCACTTGTGGCGAAGAAGCCTGTAAAATTGCTTCATTGAAGAACTGCTGGCATTGGGGGTAATACGGAATTTTACGAGCTTGAGGTTAGAGTAGAGGTAGTCCTGATTGAATTTGCATTTAGGATAATTTAAATCTGGATAAGGAGGGTAAGCCATGTTTTCAGGTTAAAGTAAAAAAGATTTGCGAGCTATGTCAAAAGTAGTATTTAAACGCGCTTATGTGGCATTAACTGTAAAATCTATCAATTAGTTAGGGCACTGTTTTTTTTTTTGGTGTGTTTAAACTGCAGCAAAAGGTTTAAAAACTAAAACTTGCATTAGTAAAAGTTTAAAAGCTAATTCACGCATTGTAAAGGTTTAAATTGGTAAATGCACTACTTATTTATAAAATTCTTTTGCTAGTTGTAGTGTCACTAGCTCAGAGAGACCTAGCCAGTTAAAAAAGGTGAAAAGGTGGTGTTTCATATTTGTTAACTTTACGAACGTACAAGAAGCAGTCGAAACATTACAAGAAGCAGTACAACTCTGGTAATTTGGACGATACTCTTGAATTCATTAGTTCAGGGGCCTTGGACAAAATCAGTATCCCACCTGTGCAATTCAAATGCTTCGAGGAGGTCGACCCAGGTACAGAAACCCTGAGTGTGTATTTTGAATGTCTAAACTTATACTTTTCAACTAATGAGGTTTTACCTTATAAGCAAGTTGGAATACTGTTAATGAGTGTAGGCAAAGAGACGTATGGTTTGATAAGAAACCTATGTGAACCTACAGCTCCTTCAAGTAAAACTATAGCTGAAATAAATACGGCATTACAGAGAAATCTCTGCGCTAAACCCAGTTTTATTTCGGAAAAAGTGGCTTATTTCAAGTGCTAGCTGACACAGGGTGAAACATAGCTGTTTACATCAGTGAGTTAAAGAGGCTCACACTCCATTGTGAGTATGGTGATTTCCTCAAAGATGCCTTGTGCGACAAATTTGTCACAGGCATTGGTGGTTTTAAAACGAAAAAGAGCTTATGCCATACCCTACGTTAGTCAGATTTGACAGGGCATGCACAGTTGCTCTCACAAATTAGAGAACCGAAAAGAATGTCTCTGAATTCCAAGGTTCGTATACTCACAAAGTTAAACACGTCTTAAACACACTGAGTACAGGGGCCCCTGAGCTGCTGGGCCAAGCTTTCATTAAACCCCTGTGCAGGTGAGTCAGTATTCTAGCAACCGTAATAGTAGACAACGTGTAGTGACTGGCCGAGGTCTATATAAGTAATGACCAACTCAGTGATGGGTTAACTAACGGGCAGCGCCTTACGACGGGCATGCCAAGCTTTATATATTAAGTATAGGTACATTAGAGTACTGGTCTATATCCAGTTTGGAGGTGTGCACCTTTTGTGAACACAGTTGTTCATCTGTTCAATAAGTAAATTCTGGTCTATACTTGTACTTCCATCTGATTTGCCCACTTATGTGTACCTGCCGTTTACCTATATATTGAACAGCCAATCAGTGAATAGTCATGTGATACGAGGTAGTCTATACTGTATATGTATGTGCATTGCTTATAATATACATTTGTCATCGCAGTCAACACCTTGCTTCTCCCTTCCCTTTTCGGTTAGGGCGAGTTACCTCTAAGGGCAACAAAAGTATGTAAGTTAAATGCATATCAAGTACCACCAGGGAATGGTGCATAATTAGAGCAACGTCTGGAAGTGAATGCAAGGTGCTACAGATATCAACTTTGTAGGTTGACGATCGGCTGTTTTTGCACGTATCTCTTGTAAGATCATAAACAGGTGTTCATCATCCCTATGCTAGACGCATTAACGCAGTTCATGGATATCGGATAAACCTTATTCCCTTAAAGGCGCCCTTTCACCTTTTCAACTCCTATATGCAGCACCGTAGAATCTTCGAACAATATAAAGAAAATAGCGGTAACTTAAAAAAAGGAACAACACTTCGCTGCAGCGCCGCGATTTTTCATAACTAAAACGAGATCACGTGACCCACAATCAGCCTATTGGATGACGGAGAATCTGGAATGTGGATGCTGTGTTTAGAACATGGGCCATGCTATCGAAATGGTGAATCGGCGCCTTTAACTAATTCCCGACACGGTTCACATGTGCGCTCTCATTGATGTCACTATTGTGCACTTGAACAACAAAAAGTACGTGAATGTATGTCACCTACAACAATGTTTTTTGTCCATTGAAGCCAGGATGCGGCCGACTGTTGTGTCAATTCAATTCAATTCAAATTTTATTATGAGAGAATGTAAGCCCCAACGCTATGCTCTCTACTCTACACCTTAACTAGCTTACATACCCTGCACGCCCAACACAACTGCCACCCAGGCAAACCCTGGAGCTCTGCGTTACCAACATAGCCAACACAACTACATCACTACAGTATGCAACAACCTTCAGAACGGAGGGGAGCAAGCTAAGCTAGCCTGCTGGGGTCAGGCAACAAAATCCCTGAATCTACCAGTTGTCCGACAAAACCCCAGAACCTTCTGAACCTCAAGCCTTCCATAAGGCACATGCGGGGGAATACCCAGCACAGCAACAAGGGGGTCTAAATCCCTACTGATCACCCACGACGCTGTGAAGACCAACGAGGACATTCAAGCAAACAGTGAAGGACTGTTTCATCAGAGTTACTGCAAACAAACCGAGGAGAGTTAACCCACCCTAGTCTGAAGAGATGTGCACATAACTGCACATGACTTGTTCTTAACCTGGACAGCATGCCAGCATCGTGCCGGAACATGCTGTCCAAGACCTTTGGGGTTGACACCGTGGGGTGAACACCACGGGTTGTGTCAGGATCCTTTCATAACACTGAGCTGACCCAATGGCCCATCTGTGGTTTCAGTGCTCCATAATAAACTCAACTAGCCTAACTTTTCTTAACTGAAACAATGATTTGTTCCATGTAACTTATGAACAGAGCAAGGTTTCTGGGCATTAGCTCAGCCGGCAGGCCGTGCTTATTAGAGTTCGTTGGTGGATGAGAATTTTTAGAAAAATGTTATCAGGAGGTGAGTTTAAGAAGTTGCTGGGACCCCCAAAGGATCGGCTGCCCCATTACAGTGAAGAAAGAACACAGACTGGAAACTAGGAACTTAATATATAAGCCCAATAACCCCAAGAACCTAGCAAAAGCTAGGAACTACTACTGACAAAACCATTTCTCTTAGAACTGCTGAGTCTGAGTCTTTCTGAAGAAACGAATGACTCGACGCATTCTCTTGCATGGTTGTACTGAGTGTCGTAAAACTTCAAGTAGACGACCGAATTCAGTGACTTCACCACTCCCATATGTTTGGACCTGCAGATGCCTTACATAGTAACAGTCTGATCGGATTAGAGTTCACTCAAACATGATGTTACGACGCTTGGGGCCTGGAAACTAATAGTGTCATTACATCTTGTTCGAGTTGTCGGCCAGCAAAGGTGAATTCCTTGCTGAGAACCAAAATGAGACGATGTCAGTTATCGTTTAAATCTTCCAGTTTTAAACCATGGGGTGCCAAGTCTACAATTTTTCGCCAAGATTATTGCGCGGCCGATATGACTGAATGGAGACCAGGTAAATTGTTTCCAATTATTTTCCTCGATTATTTCCCCAAACCATCTCAATTCAATTCATTTTTAGTGGCGCTATCACTGATTGAAAATCGTACGAAAATACCGCGGCGCCATGTAGCAGCAGTGATATAGTTAACCTTTACAGCTTGCTCCCAGGTGCGTGAGGACGTACCAAATTTTCACTCAATAATTAGGGAAGTCGTGGCTTGCTTGTTTCGTCAAAAGAAATGGTGTTGTGCATTCCTTCGTTTTATGCAAGCAAGTGTAGCGCCAGTTGTTGCTAGATTTTGCAGACCTGCTGCAGACTTTCAAAAGGTGATAGTGCCACTTAAGTACGGTAGCTCACGGGACGTCTGCCCTAAACTAGGGTGACTGAGTCAAAAGTATCGAGTCGGTGGATTTGGCAGCCGCTTAAATTGGTTTAGCCACCAAACAACCATCGATCTTAGTTCACCACAGAGGGGACTGCACATTGAGATCATCCAGGGGTGACCCCACTCTGGCATTATTATATCATAGGGCATTGGTCCCAAATGGAGAAATGTGCGAGCAGTCAAACTATGGTGAATGTAGAAAACAGCATGTAAATCGGTCCACATTACTGCGAGCTACGGCAAACACACATTAACGTAAATGTTGGCTTCACTTCATAAAATGCTACCCTGAGCGGTTGTGTGAATCGATTCATTGCATGTAATAATAATTGCACTAAGGAATCGCATACATAACAATGTTGATGAGGTGTGCGTGTCTGTAGATGATCCACCGGCATTCGATCATCAACTGCATGTCGAGGTTCAAACGAAATGTTTCAAAAATGTTCTGTCTGCCGTAGACGCGTATTTTCCCGGAAATCAGTGAAAAAGAAAGGATTCATTGAATGTGTAACGCTAGGTGATCACACAATGTACAACAAATGGCAGACAGCCCTTTTGTTGAAACATTTGTTCGAACCTAGACGTATAGCCTACAGTTCAAGGTCGAACTCCAGTGTGTTACAGGATCCTACTAACACCTTCACAAGCATGTGTTAGCTGTAGCCGTTATCAATTTCGTTACTTTTGCTATTCCTGCTGTAATTTTTACGTGCAATATACCTACCTATTCGCAGGTCAGGGTTTTGTTTTATGAAAGTGAAGCCAACATGTGCACTAACCACGGTTGTAGGCTAACAGGTTGTGGACATTTAATATTTGCAATAAGAGGCTCTGCAAGAGGCTTTATAACTTTTACATTGATAGTATGGCAGTATAACGGATGGTAGATAGTTAGGCTGGGTTTGGGGTCAACAATTAGGATCTAATTAGCATTGCTCATTGTCACGCCACAAGTAACGACGTGATAGTTCGCTTGCAATTTTTTTTAAATAATTCGATGTAATTTAATAAATGTATTTTTTAATAAACAATATTTATTAAAAAAATTCAAGTTGACAAATTCCGACACCAGGGGAGTCTCAATAAACCCACATGAATACTGGATTCAGTTCACAAGCGGCACTTCGTTTGATGCTTGCCACATTTAAGTCCCCTCTAGTTTAAAAATTTTAAATATTTTTTATGGTTATGTCCGTTTTTACTGTAACACGTCCTAGCAAGTTCTACCTTATTAAGATGGACCAGTTTACTTGCAACTTGACTCATGGTTTTTTTTGTGCTATTTGGAATTGTTTTTACTTGCTACTCTTAATAATGGCTCTGACACGAGCCGAAACATAGATTTTTTTATGTATTTGTGCACTTTTCGGCTTTTACTTCGTAAGATTTTACTAGTGCTTTTAAAAAGGCGCCTGTTCACCACTTCGATAGTGTCGCCCATATTCTAAACACAGCATCCACGTTCCAGAATCGCCGTCATCCAATAGGCTGATGTGGGTCACGTGATCTCGTTTTATTTATGAAAATTGTGGCGCCGCTGCGAATAGTGTTGTTCCATTTTTAATTTACCGCTATTTTCTTTATATTGCTCGAAGATTCTACGGTGCTGCATCTAGAAGTTGATGAGGTGAAAATGCGCCTTTAAGTTTAATTTAATTCACTATGAACCGATTGCAAGTGACATATCTCAAATTGGGAACAAATATTACTCAAATATTACTAAAGGAAGCGGAAGTCGAAAATGTATTAAAGGGGGCATAAAGGGGAGAGGGGGACCCTGTATGTTCTCAATAGTAGTCCCATACGCAGTCGACCAACGATCGATGGTGGACCAACGATCGCTGCCAAATCCACTGGGTCGATACTTTTGACTCACCCTCTATAATGAAACAATACAAATCAGAAAAAATATAACAAATCAGAACAAATTAGAACAAATTAAACAAGGAAGGAACAAATCATTCAACGTAGTTGTTACGTACGACTAGTGACTGAACTGAACGCTACCACTACCCGAAGCACCCGCAAATTAGCTGCTAAATGAACCAATGATGCTAAATAAACAATGCTAAACAAACAATGCTAAAAAATGGACCAACAAGAAGCGAAGAAAGCAAAGGATGGTGACAAAGGATGGTGGCGCTTGTATTTGGCGCTTAATTTAGAGTTAGATTTAGATTTATTGGGCAAATAGTGGTCTGCAAAACTATCCGCTCACAATTAAGTTACTTAACATACCTAAGCACTAAGCTAGCCTATACATTCGTTTTACGACAATCAGTTGTCAACTGAACAAGAAGACGGCAATGAAGAAGAAAATACACATTGAAAATGCAAAATAAATTAAACCAAAATGGAGAAAGTTAGTGAAAAAATACATTTCGCTTACGAAAATAATAAAAATGTGATAAGCGAACCATTCGTATGACAATTCCACATCTTTCGGGTAAAATGAACAATGAAGATGATTTGGAAATATCACGTGGGCGGAAAAAAAGAAGCGAAGAAACCAAACAAATTTACTTCGCAAAAATTGGCTTCGCCATTTAGAAAAAAAAAAACAACAAAATTAGTGCTTGTATTTGTTTTTCCATTTGCCTACCTTCCTCTAGTGGTTAAAATGCGGTAAACAAATGTTATTATTTCATTGAGTTACGTCGAAAAAGATTGTTAGCTATAAGGAAGCAACGATGATTTATTATGACGGTTTTTAAATGTTCACTTGACTACCAGTAGAACAGTGTATGCTTCGTCAAAATTCCTTAGCTATTCAGGATTCCAAATGGCGAATGTTATATCGATAAATCCTTTTCTCATCCTTCCCATGTCCTGCACGTTTGACGATGCCATCGGGGACCTTTGAGTCCGTGGCAGGTCTAACCTTGGTGGTAAGGCATTCGTGTCCCCCAAACCTCTTACCATCACTATTCCTTGGCCATATATTGTACACTGTACTTATATGTAATTGTGACCTCCCGGTCCTTGCGAGACGCGTTGCTATCGCAACAGATATTATTATTATTACTAAAACGATGATCATTGGGACGGTGTAAGTGGGCAATCCCTTCCGTTACCACACCCATTAGCGGGTGAAATTGCTATTATTATTATTATTAAATTCGAAAAATCGTAATTTCCTAGATTATAATTGATCAATTTACGCCAAATTCGAGATCAGCAATACTTTTTGGGGTTATCTAGCAATGTGGCAAATTTTAAAGCAATCTACCATTTGGATTGGGTTCCAGCCAGACAAGAAAAGTGCAGCCAGCCAACCAACCAACATTTGCAATTCGACATCCGTTATAGGCTACGGTACGATCTCTTTGCTCGCTCCTCTGCTAATATCTAATTCATAACAAGGATCTCTCAAAACATATCTTGTTAGGGAAGTCCTGCCAAGTTCTTCGGCCGTTTCAAGCCTTGATATCAAACACTAAGCCCTTTCGCCAAGTTAATCCCAGCAAGTAAATAGTTGGAAGGTTAGGCTAAATGAAAAATCTGAAGATTGCTTAGTAATGCACAATTTTCTGGTATTTCATTTAACGTTTGAAGTCTTAGGGTCCCTACAAACGTTGCCACTCAGTGACGCTTCTTCGGTAGCGCCACTTTGATCTTTTGTGCCACCAAGTACTTTTGTGGTGCCACACGTGTGACACCTCTGCTCTGTTCTATGCTTTGCTTTGAGTGGAGACGTGTGAAGCGACCCTAAGTCGGTGGGATTAACATGGCGAATGAGAGCTTGGTGTTTGACATCACGACTTCAAACGGCCCAAAACCTTGGTGGGAATCCTGATCAAGTTTTGTTTTAGGGAGATATATTTTTTGGTCCAAACTGATAACATCCATTTTTTTCTTAGCCAGTTACGCGACGTAAAGCAGACGTAATCCAATTTGAATGTCCTTATTTTTTTGGAGTTAGTAGGTTACGTGTGTCGAGTGCATTATTTATCTCATTACTTAGCAACCGAAAAGCAGTAGCGCTACAGACCTCCGAAGGGCAGGTGACCTTTTATTTTTGTATTTCACCCTTCTTGATGCCTTATCTGCCCTTTTCTTAGCATTCAGGGCCTTACTGGCCCTTGTCTGGCAGCACTGCCTGTGTACATCGAAAAGGGCATTTTTGTTGCACAAAAAGAGCCGGGGTAATGCCCTCCCCCCCACTCTGGCTATCGTGTTCATTGTTTAAGTCAAATATGTTGTAAGTCAAATATGTTGTAAGCCAAATATGTTGTAAGCCAAATATGTTGTTCATCGTCGTGGGGCAGACAACCAAGTTTGGATTTGTCCTCCTTAAAAGCAAACACACAAACAAACAAACAACAACAACAACAACAACGATAACAACAGCAACAACAACAACAACAACCAACAAATAATACTGTATCTGGCCCTTCACCCCTTGGCATTTTCGAGACAAAACGGGCCCTGTGGTGTCTGCGCTGATATGAATATGGCATGCAAAAGATCGTGGGTTTTCCGCTTAGGGTTTACCTAGCTACCTCTCATCGCTGTGGGGCAGATAACCCAGTTTGAGTTTGTGCTCCCTAAAAAAAAAGCAAGCAAATTCTGTAACTCTGACCTTAAATTAGTATTAAGGATGATTGGTAACCTTGAATTTAGGCTATCCCTAACCCCCAAACAAGTAAAAGGCACGTTCCACAGCTAAACTGTAGCTATCTGAAAAATATCAATTTTATAATTTTATGCACCACATTGAAGAATATTTTTTTCGTGAAATTCGTTACTAGTAGCTAGTTAGGCAGTATCCACCCAAAACCAAAACTGGTACGAGAGAAGCCGTCAAGTTTCCAAAACAGGTTTGCCTTTAAAAGTAGTGATATCATTCATTCAAGGAAACGCCACCAAGGTGAACCCTATCAACCACCAAACGTGGCACATTACTATCGTCTTTAATTTCTTGTGCTAGGATTGAATTTTATTATCTGGACGTATGACGGATTGTGTAAATGGCAATGTCGAAGCCACATAATTGTACAGTTGTAAGTCCAACATGTTTCAGGAGTATAAGAAAGGAATCGCACAAAGTAATTAACGAAGATGGCAATGCGTCAAGTTTGTTGGTTAATAGGGTTAATCTTGGCGGCCTTTCCTGGTCGAATGATATCACTGCTTTCAAAGGCCGTACCTTTTTGGAAACTTGGTGGCTTCTCTTAAACCAGTTTTGGTTTTGCACAGGCCTGGTCTGCACATTAGCAAGTAATCATACGCCATATGCACCGAAATCGTCGTCTACTGTGAACTCGGCATTGTCAGAATCCGTCAATGTCGTCTGCCGTGCTAAAATTAACTTGGCGGCTTTTGACTGTAACTTCTTTCTGATGTTTTTTTTTTAAAGTACTTAGGCACTGCAGCTGGTAAACACCTAGCATCCTAAAAAAAAACACGGAAATAATCCGTTTAGGTCACCAAATTTGACAGAAACAACTCCGTATCGACAGCAGCAAGAAATTTCGTTCTTGCATTTCGTATAAATAGGCATGAAGTTTACCTAAGCTTGATTAACAAATTATTTTTAGTACGTCAAGTGAAAGTTCTAAATAACAACAACAACAGACTCTGTTTTATTTCATCGTTAGTATTTGGCCTTGATCAAATGCCGAGGCATTATCAAGTTCATGACCAGTTTCATGTCGGCTGATTTGGTCTTGGTCAAGGATACCAACTTTCACTGGCCTTCGGCATCTCAAAAATGAATAAATTAGTCTATTAAAACTGACTTACAAGAAAAAAAACTTTTATTTATAAATTAATCACAATCGCAGTATATGAAATTTATCCTGGTAATATTAATCTTGTTTACGGGGAAATACTAAACGGCCTTGCACATTTTTTTGACTTGCGATTTTTATTGATGCGCGATGCGAAGCAACACAAAGGTGATTCTCATTCCACGCTGGTATCTGTGTGTCTGTTTGTAACTATGGTAACAAGACTCGAAACTAAAAACGCCCTAAAAGCATGCGCCTCATGTCTTGCAATTTTTTTTTTTACAAATCGTAGAAATACAACCCTTCTCTGAAATTTGTGGAGATTCTGTAATTCAAATCAGGGGATGTAATAATCTAACACTTGACTGTCGGCTACTTTTTTCGCTTGTGTTGTTTCATTATTAGTAGTGTTTCAAAGCCGTGAAGGCTGATAGGATTGGTGTATGGCTTCAATTGAGGGGTTTCGCTTAAAACATAAATAACAAGCAATATAGGTGTGTGTGATGGGTCAAGTCTTGTCGTTTTATATTTGTTACTGAATAATATTTCTTAATAATGAGTAAAATACTGTTTGATTAATGATATCTTAATCACGATCTATAATTAATTATGAGATCTGACATCAAAACCATCGAAACTGCTAACCCATTCAGAACAAGTTCAATAATTTTTTAAAGCTTGAAACACTTCCAGAATTAGACTTTTGCGTTATTATTATTATTTTCGTTCATTAACACGCATCGCATTGGTATAATGACGCATTCTAAATATTACAGCAAGCACGACTGAAGGGATACATCCTGGAATTTCAGGGAGAAAACAGGAATGATATTTCAGACGTTTGTATGCAACAGTTTGGGATAAGCAAATAAAGAAAAAAAAAATACATCGTAAGCTTCCATACTGTATGACCTCTATGGCGATCGCCGTCAGTCCGCCCAGTCCAGTCCACCCCTGGCAAACTTAAACACGTCCATTCATTACCGTAATTAACTTAGCAAAATATGGCATTGCCATTTAAAAAGAAAGCATTAGAGTGCGTATCCCCATGAAATTCAAAGCTTAACAAAAAACGGGTACTCGAACGATACAAACTATAAGTTGAACTCCAATTTCAGGGAGTAAGGATTGTTTTTACCCTTTGGTAACGTCAGAAAAAGACAACGCAATCTGTGCTTGAAATGTGTCGTGTTTGTGTGTCGTGTGTATACATATGCATGTTTGTATGTATGTGTGTATGTACGCTTCTTTTTCTCACCTCGGTATACAAACGGTATGAGTGAGTGTATATGTGTCTGTGTTTCTAATTTGTGAAATAGTCAATCGTTTTGTTTGTTTGACAACTGATGTGTATGTATGCATGTGCTTGGGGGTTGGTATGTCCAATTGTTGTGTATTAAACAGTTCTGTGTTTTTCAAATATTTGCTTTGTCCGGGTTTGTTGGTTAATGTTTTAATTCTGTTTCGTATGAGTTCTGTTCTTATTTGTATGCAGATTTCTAATTTGTGAAACATGCAGGCTCCATCTTTGTGATGTGCATACCTTGTTCCCTGGAGTTAAAATTATAGTTAGTTCCGTTCGAATGAACGCGAATTAGTTTTTATGTTTTGTGTATCTAACAGTGTGAATTTCATGAAGACACGAGCTCTAATGCTTTTTTCTAAATGGCAAAGCCATTTTTTGTTGAGTTAATTTGTTGGCTTTTCTCGCTTCTTTTTTGTTTCATCATGTCTATTCCTCCCCAATTAAAAAAGAAATGAGTATTAGAAATGCTTCTTTAAGAGGGGAACAGCAATTGTTCCTTTAGTAGGAGAACAACAATAAAATATTGGATAAAAAAGTGTTTGGATATCATGTGCTAGTAGTCTTCCCTCTCATCGTCGTGGGGAAGTTAACTCAGTTTGAGTTCGTGCTCCCTAAAAACAATCAATCAAACAACAGCTAATAGTCTTCATAACTGGTTGATCTTTATTATTAAAATCGAGTTAACAGGTTAGATGGGCGACGCGAAGGGACACCCGCAGCAGTGAAGATCAAATTTAATAATAAAGATATATGAACTAAACAATACGAGGAGACTACTTACAACAATCTCTTCTAATAATGAGGCGATTCGATAATAACGGAATGATCGTTGGATATTAACTGAAAACGTTACAAAAAAAGGGTTAAAGGGTTTAACGAGCGTTAACCACTCCTGGTCAAAACGTTACAGTTAATGATAAAACAATGGTTCACCAAAATGGGTGCCACCAAATTTTCCGTCCTAACCCTGATCACTCAATCTTAACTAACACCTCGGTGATTGTCAGTTAAGCTTGAGTGATCAGGGTTCGGAACACAAACTTGGTGGCAGCCATTTTGACTCTGATATCACTACTTTCTATGGTGAAAAGTTGATGGGACCCTTTACCTTGTGAGTTAATAGCTAATTCCACTCTGAAAAAAAAAATTTCGCGACCGATATGCTTGAAATTTGACATTAAGTTTACGTTTGACTCCAATTTGGTTTATTACCAATCTATCTGGATTTTATACAGCGATCCCGATTTCTACCGATATTGCAAATGTCGCTGAGGGACTACGTGAGGCATTCTGAATCGGTAATCGGGATCGGACCAGGCTTAAAAAATATGCTTTTGGTTGCTTACAGTTAACAGACACAGATCTGCTAGTGAAGCCGGATAACGATAGTTTTATTAGGTCCATGGCCCTACGCCGAACGCCCTGTTACAGTATCTAACTTATTCTAACGTTCACCTAAGACAAAGGGTTCAAAGGGTTTAACGAGCGTTAACCACTCCTGGTAGTCTAAGACCATCAATCTTTTAATAATCGGATGCCTTTTAACAATTAGAAACGTTGTTGTATGGATTTAGGCTTTTGCTATTGGTCCATTTTGTCACCCTGATGGTTCGTCAACCCCATCTCCGACTCCGTATTATTATTTTTTATGATAAACCTTGTCCATCCTCCCGTGCTACTGCATTCAAAGTTTGGTTTGGATAGTCCTTGTGGTTTTCTCCTAATGCGCGGTCTAAAAGTACTTTGGAGTTACTTCATACCGGAGTTACGCTCCAAACAAAATATAAAATAAAAAAAAAAAACAGAAAAATAGGCCTAAACTAAACGAAACTAACTTATCGTGCTCGGTTGTTTCTGTTTTACAATCAAATGTAATACAACGGCCACTTTATTGGAAATATAATTAGTCAGCAACCATTTTAAAATTATACCAAAATGATGTTTTTCTTCCGGTTGTTCAAGAAACGATTTGCAATTATATTATCACTACCTGGACCCGTGCATGCTGCACGCTGGATTGAGTCTCCCGGTCTTAGCCTTCCCCGGTGTTTGTCTTGTTAGGAGAGTAGATCACGTATGCAATATTTCATTCATTAGTAGAGTGATCCTTCAATTTTACTTGCCCCTCCTCTTCCCCTTCTTTTCTGCCCCCCCCCTCCCCCTCTGCAAGTTATCTCGGTGTTTGGTCTTCTTAGGAAAATCAATCGCGTTTGCAATATTTCATTAGTACACCCAGAAAAGACGCATACTTGTGTTTTACTCGATGCTAAAAAAACCGTATCACTGAGAAAGTCAGCATTCAGTACTCAAGCAAGCCCCCTGTTTCAAGGTAATCTCCGCGATTGTTTCCATCAACCTAGAAACAATTCACGTCGGCATCACGCACCATCAAATTGTTGCAAGTAATTTTCCTTCATTTGCTCACGCATGCCAAGATTGTTGTCGCCCAGTCTAAAACAATTCAACTTCGCTCTCCAAGTCTGCATCTACGAAATAAAAACGTCTTTCCATCGTATCAGGCTGCCAATTTCGAGGCCTCGAAATTAGCAACATATCATCGTTTTGTTTAAAGTTGTCCGCTTTTAGTTGATACGCGGTTTCGTTTTTTTTTAGCTCAACAACGAAAGTTCAATAGTCCAAACTTATAGCTCGCCAACAATGCCACCAGACTCAGTTTGCAAGGTAGCAATGATTCGCGACGTGCATCGCAATTGTAGCTAAGTTTAAAGCGATTGTTGCACGCGATTGTTGCACGTGTTGCACGTGTTTTCACTTTCTTCTTCCTCCTCCTCCTTACATTTGCCGGAATCTACATATATAATACGGAGCAGGAGGCCAAGTCACCGGCCACGCCATTCTGTCGTACAATCAAGTACCCCACACTGTAGTGCCATCTGTTGACGGGATTCGCCTTCAGACACTTTTCCAACGTCTTCGAACAGATGGCGCCACTTACCAAACCTGCCATGTTGCCGTCTATTGACGGCCTTGGACTACAAGTTTGAGTTATAACACTTTTTCCAAAGTCTTCGAAGAGATGGCGCCACTTACCAGACCTGCCGCACCGTTTTTGGGTTCGTTTTTTGGTATTGTTGTGGTACCAAAGCGGCCAACAAAGTTTTAGTCACGTGGAATGTGCCATTGTCGGCGTTTGAGCTAAAAAGAAAACCAACCCGTGTTTACTAAACCAGGCAACTTTAAACCAAACGACGATTGGTTCTTAATTTCGAGGCCCCCGGCGGGCCTCGAAATTGGCAGCCTGATACGATGGAAAGGCGCATTTATTTCCTAAATGTTCACTTCCAGAAAGGAGTTGAAGTGTTTTTAAGTGGGTGGCAACAATCGTTGCCCGCAACAATGTCGCCATGCACGGTACCAAGGTGAATTGTTTCAAAGAATTAACTTAAACATAGGGTTACTTGTTTACTGATTGCTGGATTTCTCAGGGCTTTTTTTTTTAGCCTTCAGTCAAACATACGCATGCAACTTTTCCGGGACTGCACAAAATGGGAAATATCACGGGGCGGCGTTTTCGGGGGGTGCGGGAGAGGGTGCCAGGGCAAGTGTGCGTGGCGGGTAATGCGCGCGACCGAAGTGAATTGATTCAAAGGATTAACTTAAACATAAGATTACTTGCTTACTGAATGCTGGATTTCTTAGTGATAGGATTTTTTTTTAGCCTTCAGTCAAACACACGCGAGCAACTTTTCCGGGGCGCTGCACCAAAGGAAGAATGTCACGGGGCGACGTTTTCGGGGGGGGGGGAGGAGGTGGGCAAGCGTGTATGGGGGGGGGATACGTATGCTAATCCGGGAGGGGGCAGGAGTGTGGGATTGGGGGTTAATTGTGGGGGAGTGGGCATGTGTGGGAGCCATGCACATGTTTGGTCTAAATTTAAAACCAAACACCAAACACCTGGAGGGAGGCGGGTGGAGGGGTGGAGCGCAGCATGCGCACGGGCACAACTAGTGAGTATTACATTAGTAGATAAGGAGCTCACATTCAATACTTGCACTAATGCAAACTGATAAAACTACCTGAAGGGATGATAGGCCTATCATACAAAAACTCTGTAAGGGTAAAGGTACCCATTAAGTTTTTGCAATTGAAAGTATTGATATTATATCCAAAATGGCTGCCACCAAGTTTTCCGTCCCAAGCCTGATCATTCAATCTTAACTGATACCTCGGTGATTGTCAGTTAAGCTTGAGTGTTCACGGTTCGGACCAAAAACTTGGTGGCAGCCATTTTGGCTCTGATATCACTACTTTTTATTGCGAAAACTTGATGGGTCTTTTTACCCTTTTGTGGTTTTGTATGATAATACTAAACCGCTCTCTAATGGTTCTGTCGTTGTGCGCGATTAAAATTAAAAGATTAGCGTAACTCAGTTAACTAGCTGTACCCAGCATACAGGGCAGCAGGAAATGAAAACGGTTTCAGACCGCCCCCTCCCCGTCCCCCCCACGAGCCTTCTTGTTTTCTCCCTTAGTGTGGTCAGATTCCCGCCCCCCTTCAGCCCCCCCCCCCACTCTGGCACCGCATGTCCCTCCCCCACTCCCCTGCCTCTCATTGTGTGGTTTGCATCGCTCCCAACCACCCCTGCTCCGATCCGTTGAACCCCTGATGTTTGCTCTTCTTAGGAAGTAAATAGTGTTTTCAGTTGAGGGTGTTTCCTCTTATTCTCAGTGCAGCTGAATTGTATGGTTTTCCATTTTGATACCAAGGGCGATAAGCCCGCAGCAACGATTGTGCATGCATGGTTGTTACTCACCAAATTTGAAACTATTCGACTCGGCTTTAATAGCATTATGCCTTATGAAGCAATAGTTCGTTTGTTACAGATTGTTACAGGGAACATCCGTTTACATTGTTGACCGCTTCTTTGCTACCGTGCCAATAATGAACTCGCTCGCCCTCTTGTTACCTCCTCGTCATTGTTTAGTTAATTTGGACCGCTTTCATTGGCTGTTTCCTCATTGTTTAATGATGAGTTTGCTATGTGCGTCGCATCCCAACCTCAGCGTATTATATGCATAAAACCAAAATAAACTCGTTTGATGTTTACGGTAAGGTTTAACAGATCCGAAGTCAAAACAGCAAAGGGACACAAATAAACTTTCCAATATGGTTTCAGATGCTGCAGTGTTGCTGTACTGTTTAGTCCACGTGAAATCATACTGCTGTATTCAAATGTTTTTACCATTTTTTCTGTTGCATGCAAAGCTTAGCTAATGATTGGGGCATTCTACTAGGGTTAACATAATCTCTGGAAAATGTTTCAAAACTAATTGTCTTAGTATGCTTAGCACAACTCTACAGGGAATACAGAGTTTGGCGAGTCCTTGAAAATCTGGAAATATCTGGAAAGTAATAATGAAATTCCATGCATGGAAAGTGCTTGAAAATCTTGAAAAATTAAATATGTAGCATCAGTACGGTGATGAATGGAAAGTAGACAACGTGACTGAAGAACATTGACAAAATTTAGCCAAGAAAATAGTCGAGTGTGTAGCCTTACATTATTCTTCATTTGTTTCAGCATGAAAAGTTTTGAAATTTGGGTTATGGTGTTAAGCGTATTTACGTGTACAATTGTTGGATACAGCAGTAAGGTTTCACGTGGACTAAACAGCACAGCAACACTGCAGCATCTGAAACCTGACAGGAAAGTTTATTTGTGTTCCTTTGCTGTTTTGACTACGGATATAAAACCTTACCTTAAGCATCAAACGAATTCTTTTTTGTTTTCTAATTCGTGCTACTTTGGCGTACCATGCAGTTTAGAGTAGCTTTTTTTTTCATGTTTTGTATCTTTATTAATTTCGGTTTGCAGAAACCAATATGGAAACAAATTCTTTTATGTTCAGTCTACGTTTTGCAGCTGTCGTTTGCTGATTGGCATTGTTGCATAATAACAATGTTTAAAACAATGGAATACAATCAATCTGGTCGTTTAGAGCTCCTTAACCCCTGAATCAATTAGACCAATTAGAAAAAGCCTCATAGAAAGGGGATATCTACAGAGCAATATCTGTAAAATGAGCTAAGAACCAGTTTCATAGGACAAATAGTTTGATCTGCAGAGAGAGTAGTAGAAACGTGTCGTGCTAAGAACAAACCAAACATGAAAATCACGATTCCAGCTCGAGTCCAGATCTCAAATGTGACAAATTGGAAATTAATAAAAGTTCGGACGCATGTTCACCAAGTCCAACAAAGCTTATATACTAAATTTGAGTGGAAAATATTGAAAGAAAGCAGAGAAATTAAGCATATAAATTTCAGCTTTAACATAGGAGGCTACCACCTTCACTAATTAGAAAACAAAATCTATCTTGCTTGATGCTTAAGGTAAGGTTTAACTGATCCGAAGCAAAAACAGCAAAGGAACACAAGTGAACTTTCCTGTAAGGTTTCAGATACTGCAGTGTTGCAATACTGTACTTCTGCAGTAAACTGTTTTTAGCATTTTTACTTTTGCACATGATAGATCAGCTAATCAATGGTGCATTCTAGGGAAGGCATACTCGTTCCTTAAGACTTCTGCCTGTTTGGTGGATGCATGTGTCGACAACGGCTAATCGGGACTACCGCAGGGCTTTCCGCCAGTGGTCATATTTGCCTTCTGCAGAACGTTGGTTCGTCTACGTTAGCACCTTCTCAGAGTCCAGGTTTCTTCTCAGGCGAGAGAAGGCGTTCTTTGGGACGCGGCTCTGCCCGAAGATTCGATCTAGGTGCTCTGCATCGTCGGTCTGGAGTCTGCTTTGGCCTCAGGACTCTAAACACGATCTTACTTGGTTTTTCAGTAGCAAGAACTGTGTCCTGCATGGATGTGACTTGACTAATTCCCTGAATGACAGGTTCTTAGTGGTTTCACCTTCTCAAGGACCGCATCCACCTTCCTGTGATGAGTTCTTTGTTTTTGATGAGATGGCTGTGCCCCTCACCATTTCCGTGTTGACCTCTGCTCTTGCTCTCTGTAGCACAGCACAACTGTCAGCACCGATCGTATTTCGTATGGTTTTCATAAGTCCCTGCGTTCTAGTGTCAATGTGCAGCATCTAGAACTCTTTTCCGGGCACCTTTGATGGGTTTTCACTATTCTTCATGATTCTTGGAGGTGCACATTGGGTTCACTTGTTCGATTTCGTGCTATTGCTCATTTTTGTAAGTTTTCTCGGGCTTAACATTTAATGCTTGCTCGGCTTAATTTATTCACCGTCTTTCAACAGTTTCCACTGAAATTTGGTATGTAAGCGTTGAGAAAAATGTTGAAACTACTTTCAACATTTTCCACAAAGCTTATATACCGCCTTTACTAAAAACAAGAGTGAGATGGGCACTTTTGCCGGCTGTATGTACTAATGGCAGCTTTTTTTTTTAAAAAAAGACGCCCCAATACAAGTTCCGAGCCCGACAACAATGTAAAGCAAATCGGTTCATTGTTTGTCCTTGAAGAGACAATATGGCGAATATGAAGTAGGCTTTATGGTCAATTGGCAATGATTGTACTTTCTGCGGTGAAAATAGCGAATCGCGGATTTTATTTTGCTCGTCGAATAACCTATTGTAGTGTATTTGCATTACAGAAGCCGCCATTGTTGGTATTAACTGCTTGTTTGATATCTCGCATGGGCCAAGTTAACTGATATCGTAAGTAATTCAAATACTTTAACGAAATTAGTACGTAAATAGTTCACTTTAGTGCCATCAATGAGGAATGGATGCATGCAGCACATTTTGTTAAATTTTTTTAATATTTGATCATCCCACAACTTGTTACGTAGAAGATTTTGATGAATCATCAAGACTAAACTAGATAATATACTATGGTTGACAGGAATGAATAATCTCAAATTTCGATGCAGTGCTCTCGTTCTTAAGAATTTGTTAATAACAATTCAAGTGACACTCTTTACATTAACACCCCACTACGAAAAGAAGTTGTTCTCTCAATTCTGTCGAGCACAGGTAGGAAAAAAACTTTAGGGGTGGGGGAGGCTGTACAAGGCCAGATATGAAGCATTTTTCGGTGTATCGTTGCCATATCCGACTAATGTACATGACACTGGTCCGTACGTAAGCCTCCGCATGAACTAACATGTTAAACGTCAAATTCTGAAACCCTCATAAATTTGTAATGACAACAAAATTTGTAATGAATCGTTTAGCCGCCACAGAATGGCCTTTTCTTGTTGTTATTGGGACTCTTTGCCCTCATTTGGAGATCGAACCAATGAACCGATTTTCAACTTACAATGTTGGTATTGACAAAGATCGGGGCATTTTAAACGTTATTTTATTGTGACTGCAATAGGCTATATTTGTTGTTGTTGTTGTTCTTGTTAGAGACCGAACCAATGAACCGATTTTTCAATCTTTACAGCTTAAAACGTATGTATGAACAAGGCGCATGGCCTTTTGAACGACATTTTAATGTGACTAAAATATTCATGTTGGGGAAATTTGCTCTCAGCTAGAGACTGAACCAATGAACCAATTTTCAATTTTTCTAGTTTAATATACAGGTATTAACAAGGACCAGCCCATTTTGAAAGCTGTATTAATGTCTCCACAATTTATCTCAAAAGGCGTTCAGCTCAAGCTCAATTATTTCAGATTACGATGATCTCTTGTGAAGATTCTAGTTATTACCTGGCATATATGCAAGAAAAAAATTCCAAAAAATAGTATTAAAAAAATAGTATTAAATTAGTATTAAAAAACGCTTAAGCATTTAAAATACGGATGTAACCCTTAAAAGCACTTTGATGCTCTAAAGGAACATATACAAGAAAAAGACATGTACGCCACCAGCATCACACTAATACGTGTAAAAGAAACTCAAGCTTGTGTTTTGGGGCTCTGGAGATTCTTTTACACGTATTAGTGCGACGCTGATGACTTACATGCCTTTTTCTTGTATCTGTTCCTTTAGAGCATTACGTTTTTTAAGGCTTACATCCGTATTTTTGGCTTAAGCGTATTTTAAATTATTAATTAAAAATTGTAATTTAACACAAAGGAGGGATTTTGTGAAGAGAATCTTAGTGGTAGGAATACGAAACAGTGGTGGGGGGGGGGAGGGAGGGCAAGAAGGTATGTTGACGATAATTTTTCGTTAAATTTCGCAACAGTCTTCAAGTACAAAATGTTAATAGCTTCTTTATTTTTGTACTACGAGTATATTTAATTTGCGTTATGGCGTATGTATTTGTGTCCACTGGTACAATCCACTGGTACATCCACTGGTATGTCCACTGGGAGATTGAAAATGAGAAAAGCAGCTAGTGGGCTTGAGACTGGTAGAGTTTTAACCCCCACCCACCTCCCACCCAGCTTTGTAAGTCAACTCATTACTGGCAATTTTAGTGGCTTTGATACATTGCAAAAAAAAACCGAATTTGCTAACTTTAAAAAAAAATACATTACTTGTTCACTTTTATGAATTTTCATTACCTAATGTTCGGTTTGTGCGGTGCGTCATTGTCTTCCAAAAACTTAACGAACACTACAAGTTGAAGATCGGTCGAAGTTAAACAGCCCGTTTAGTTATTTTAAAACTCATTTGGAACCAATGCTGATCCCTAGACGCGCAGGAAAGCCCAACCAATCTCTTGTGCTGCCCCTTAAAATGAGAAGCAGTATTATTTTTTGTTGCTTTTCATTTTACCTTTAAAGGGTAGAAATTATTAATAGAAAGACTGGAAGATTCATTTTATACACATTATGAATAATTCGATATTTGCAGTTCTGTTGTCTGACTCGACTTTTGACCTTTTTTTTTTGGTCTATAAGGACAAACGTTCGATTTGAAAGCGAAAAATAGCAGTTATGAAAAACGCAATAAGACCTCCTTCAACAAAAATGTGAGGGCTTTTTTTTAGGGGAGGGGGGG